>JBBPLC010000760.1:0-11707 GCA_038089535.1 Hemileccinum rubropunctum
AAATGAATCAGGGAAAGGCCAACCTATGCTATCCGCCGACGGTCCTGTTTGCCAAGTTCCTGCATCCGTCGGGCGCGACTCAGCCCCTCTCCGTGACAGAGTCACGTATTACAGTACGCGCGGGCATAAGGTAAAGAGGCACTGGCAGTATGGAGGCGGCTTGCCAGTGCGTACGAAAGCCCTCTTCATGAATTCAGGGTTTAGTACCACGACGTGGCTGTGTAGGTGAAAATTTGCACCCAGACAAGTCGAAGGGATGACTAGTCGGTGACTGTTCGAAAGGAGTGGCAGTGACCAAGAAACTCGGATGTTGATCTGAAATGTCGGCTAGTAAGTGACGGAACTGCCTGTGGAAGCGAGGCACTCCAATAACCACTTTGCTGTGCTTCCATCATGACCCAAGGTCGAAGAGCGCCATGCGACCGGGTGCGGAACCCTGTTTTTTCCTGACTCGGGAGCCTAGGATTTCCATGATTGCGGCAAGTTATGCTCCTTTGTAAGAGGCTCGGGATATTGCTCTACCATTTTCAGTGAGTGAGAAGAATTCTTGCAAATTGACACCATCTTTCGTCGGGGGGCTTTGAGCAATGAAGTGACCACCAATTGACTAACTTGTAACTAGCCATCGCCTTCCTTGACGTGGGCTAAGCAAAGCAGACATGATGTGTCGTAAACCACCGTTTATTTTTTTTGTCATTCTAACATCTTGTCATTTCAATACAGCCTTCCGAAGGGACGCATCTGAATTTACTCGGAGATACATAGAGCCATGTCAGCATCGGGCAACCCTATAAAACGAGACAGCAAAGTGCGTATCATTCAAAATCACACCCTGCAGCCTGTCTTGTATTTTCTCCTCTAACGCTTAGAACTTTTTTTTATTGTTTCTCATTATCACCGACCAATGGCGCCAGTTGCAATTCTTGCTAATACCATTCTCGATGCTTCCTCGGACATCAAGGCCACCCTCCTTTCGGAACGTCCCCGTTACGCGCCGTCTACTCTGATCGACGTCTTGTCTCATGCCGCTGAGCAATATCCATTGCACGAACTCAGGTTCATCACCTCCTCCGCTCACGATTCCTCCATCCACACCAAGACTTTCAGCGCGCTCAACCAGAGCGTGCGCAACCTCGCTCGTGCACTGCTGGAGTTGAACAAGCCTGCTGGGTCGATCATCCTTGTTTACTTGACCGAACATGAGGATAACATGGCTGCTATTTGGGCCTGTCTTCTCGCCGGTTATGTTCCGTGTTTGCAGCCCGCTCTCAGCGCACAGCAGACTCACAAAGAGGCCCACGTTTCCCACATTACCAACGTTACCCGCTCAGTTACCTGGCTCACCAGCGAGGCTGGTGCAGATCAAGTAAAATCTATTCCCGGCTTGGAGATCCACCTGCTTTCCAATCTCAGGATCGCAGCTGAGGGCTATAGCGTGCCTGCTGACTGGGTTTCCCGCACTGTTCAGCCTGACGATGAAGCCATTTTCTTCTTGACTTCGGGATCATCCGGGCTCTCAAAAGTGGTCGTTCACACCCACCGAACCATCTTGGCTGCTTGCTCGTCAAAGGGTGTCGCCTATGGCTTGACCTCTGAGTCCCAGGTGCTAAACTGTAAGTTTCATGATTCCAAGCTGCTTTGCTTCTCTAATACCTCATCAATAGGGGTTGGTTTTGACCACGTTGCTGGCTCACTCGAGATGCATGTCACTCCCTTGCTGTACGGTGCATCGCAGCTCCACGTACACGCGTCCGTTATCTTGTCGGATCCACTGCGCTTGCTCCGCCTGATCGAAGCCAACTCTATCACTCTTACTTTTGCCCCCAACTTCCTTCTCGCCAAACTTACACAAGATCTAGAAAGAAGAACGGACCTCTTTGGGACCTTTAACCTGTCCTCTATTGCGCGCATTAACAGCGGTGGTGAGGCGGTTGTCTCCAAGACTGCCAATGCCTTCGTCGCTGTGCTCAAGAACCTTTCCCGCGACCCGTCCCAGTTATCCTTACTCATCTCCCCTGGTTTCGGTATGACTGAGACTTGGTAAGTCATGAACCAAGTTCCGAGGAAGTGTACCAGGCCAACAAATTTGCTTTAGCGCTGGTTGCATTCACAACCATACCGACCTCTCTATTTCTCAGCCCAAATATGAGTTCCTGGAACTCGGCACTCCGAACCCAGGATGCGAAATGCGCATCGTTAGTCCCGAAGATGGTGTCACGGTCCATCCCGACGGTGTGAGCGGAGAACTTCAAGTTCGTGGACCTATGGTATTCGTCCGGTACTATAACAACACTCAAGCGACCGAGTCTTCGTTCGTCGAGGGTGGTTGGTACCGCACGGGTGACGTTGGTATCATCCAAGATGGTTCCTTGAGGCTCAGTGGGCGCATCAAAGAAACCGTCATCGTTCATGGTGTCTCTTACGGTATTACCGAGCTCGAGACTTACCTCCAAACCGTGGAGGGTGTCACCCACTCTTTCCTTGCCGCTGCACCTTACCGTGCGCCTGGACAACAAACCGAAGGTTTCGTCATCTTCTACTCGCCTACTTTTGACTTGTACGGCGAGGACGCGTCTACCAGGTTGTCGGCAACACACCGTGCGCTCCGTGACATTTCTGTCAAGATGATGTCGCTTCCTCCCCAGCATATCGTTCCGATCCCACTCAATCAGATGGAGAAGACCACACTCGGAAAACTCTCTCGCTCTCGTCTGATCACCCGATTTAAACAGGGGCAGCTCGCCAAGCACATTGCTCATGCCGAGGAGTTGCTCGACGAAGCCCGCGGTGCCTCTTTTGTCGCCCCCACGAGCGAGACTGAGAAGACGGTCGCACGTATCTACGCTGACATCTTCAACCTGGATGTTACAGATGTCTCTGCCACGGACAACTTCTTTGAACTCGGTGGTACATCCATTGATGTCATTCGCCTCAAGAGAGAAGGCGAATCCGCCTTCGACGTTCTCGACATTCCAACCATTCAGATTCTCAAGCACCCTGTTATCTCGAGTCTGTCTAACTACATAGACGCCTTGAAGTCCAAGAGTATCAACACGGAAGAGTATGATCCCATCGTGCCACTCAACCTTACTGGTGACAAGACTCCTATCTTCATGGTGCATCCCGGTGTCGGCGAAGTGCTTATCTTCGTCAATCTCGCGAAGTATTTCCACAACGAGCGACCCTTTTACGCATTCCGCGCCCGAGGTTTTGAACCCGGACACTCATTCTTCACTTCGATGGACGAGATGGTTTCTTCCTACGCTGCCGCTGTCAAACGCACTCAACCACACGGGCCTTATGCGATCGCCGGTTACTCGTACGGTGGTGTCGTCGCTTTTGAGGTTGCCAAGCGTCTTGAAGCGATCGGAGATGAAGTCAAATTTGTTGGTCTCATCAACATTCCCCCACATATCGCCGACCGCATGCACGAGATCGACTGGACGGGTGGTATGCTCAATTTGTCATACTTCCTTGGTCTGGTGTCGAAGCAGGACGCGCACGATCTTGCGCCATCGTTGCGGCCTCTGACCCGCAGGGAGCAGTTGGACGTCGTCTGGAGGTTGTCTCCTCCCGAGCGTCTTGTCGAGCTGCAACTCACTCATGAGAAACTCGACCACTGGGTTGACATTGCTGGATCGCTTATCGAGTGTGGCAAGGAGTACAACCCGGGTGGTTCAGTCTGTAAGTCTTACCGCGGTCAGATCGTTGACGTCGTTGCTCATTTGTCCTGTGTGTTAGCTGTCGTTGATATATTCTACGCCAATCCGCTTCGTGGAAGCAAAGAGGATTGGCTGAACAAGCAGCTCAAGCCATGGGCCGAGTTCAGCCGTGGGGAGCCGATGTACACGGATGTCCCCGGACAACATTATACGCTCATGGACTTTGACCACGTTCCCGGGTTCCAAAGGATATTCAGGAACCGTCTTGAAGCGCGTGGTCTTTGAGTTCTATGAAGGTGACAATCGTTGGATGTACATTATATATCACACATTATATACCCTCTTAATGACCTCTGATTATTGTCTCCTTGGTGCTATTTAAACAAAAATGTGTCACATACACCCCTATTATTATCTTACTAGCTAAAACGTCCTACAATGAAAATCTGACGAGAACTGCTTATCTGTGAGGTGTATGAAGTTTGCAAATTTGAAGCTCTTTACCAGGAGATCGGATTGATTGATAGATTTCATGTCTCAAATCCGAATTCAGGAGCTGTCATGATCTACCAGGGTCTGAGGTTATCCAGAAATTATAGAGCGAGTCAGCGAGAGCGCTCCGACTCTCACTGGCGTTGATGCCGAGTTGCCTGGGTTCAAGATATGTATGCATTTTGCATGAAAGTGGGGAAATATTTCTTATCGAAATGACTTTACGTAAACATGATTTGTCCGGCGCTATGTAGGCACCTTGTACTACTACGTACGCAGCCAGCTCGAGTGAACAAACCACAGGAGTCTTTCAATCGGGACTGTCTTCCGAACGACGACCGTATCACTACACCGAACGTGACCCTTTTTTCTTTGATAGTCGCGGAACGACAGGGGAGGGTTAGAAAACAGAATGAGCTCGTTAGCATTCCTCGTAACGGAGTTGCAGGTACCGCTTTGGGGTGTTCGTTGCACGGACCGAATCTCGCTGACGTATCACCAGTCTTTGGCCAGCGAATCCAGGAGGAAACACCCGGAAATACGCGAGGTCAGACAACTCTCTCTCTAACCAGCCTTGTTCACGCTCAGACAGGCAGCGGAGAAATCACTCGCGATCCTCCGGTCTTCCCCAGAACAAGCCACGGCCTCACTTTCATCTGGTGTGTTTTCAATTAATGTGTCTCGTTCTCCGTTGTACTTGTCTCATTCGTGCTAGACGGTGCACAGTCCGATGATCTCCTCCGACCTGTTTTTATGGGATGTGCCACCAAGAATGCCAAAGTCGTCGCGATATCGCTTGGGTCTCTTCAGCGGCTCATTGCACTGAAAGCTGTTCCTCAATCTGCCGTGCCTTTGATCATCAACACGATGAGCGATGCCATGAGTCAGGGTGTTGACATCCAGCTTCGTATTCTGCAAACGCTCGTCTCACTTATAACAAACTTTCCCTCTGTTCATGGAGAGTTGCTGGGCGAGGTATGTTTTGCGCTTTAATTCCAGTGAGACGCGGATCAGCGAACGTGATATACAGGCACTGCTTTTGTGTTTCAAGTTACAAGACTCTCGGATCGCGGTCGTGTCATCTACTGCTGCTGCTACGCTTCGTCAACTAGTAATGTTTGTCGTTGACAAGATGGTCGAAGAGGACAAACGAGATTCCGTAGATCCGCAACTGCTGGAAGATGTGACGCTTCCTGATGGAACTACGGCGGCCCTGGGTCCATTCGCGAGAGATGCGTACTCTGTCTTCGAGGATCTTTGTTTACTTTCCAACTCGGAGAAACCTCACTTCCTTCACCTCGAGTATCTACACAAGACGTTTGCACTCGAGCTCATCGAGAGCGTCCTGACGAACTATCACGAACTTTTCCGAAAGGTATATGCTCCCACCCTTTTCTATATCATACTCCTCTTCTGATCACACGACAGCACGAACAACTTTTAATGCTCCTTAGACATCACCTATGCCCCATGTTGCTCAAGTCTTTGTCAGATAGAGCCGTGTTTCCTCTCACACTTCGATGCACACGCGTTGTCTTTTTGCTTTTGAAGCAATTTTCATTCGAGCTCAAGACGGAAGCTGAAGTGTTTCTCATGTTACTGATTAGAATGATATCCGACGATACAGACTCAATTCCAACTGACCATTCTGGTTCTCGCCCCGTTTGGACACGGGTTCTTGCCATGGAGATCATGCGAGGGTATGCTCGTTCAATTTATGCTTTCAGCAAACGTTTCAACTGACAATGGGATTTCGCAGTCTTTGTAGTGATGCGGAGTGGATTCGCAATATTTGGGATCGCTATGATGCCGAAGAATCTGCTTCGAAGGTCTTTTCATCGTTGATCAGCTCATTGAAACGTTTGGTCACCGAGAAACCCGCTCTACTTGGAGTGAGCTCTCAAATGATGGGGGTTGGAACCCTCTCGCATACTGAAGGTGGTTCGAGTTATGGTCTCGATGTGGGAGGAGTCGCAGGTATGGTAGCGAACGCAGCTGCTACTGCAGCAAGCGCGACTGTTTCTGGTGTTGTTGGGATGATGGGCGCTGGGGCTGGTTTAAGCGTGCAAACGTCGGCGATGAAGCTGCAGTGGTATGTATCGACTTTCAGTCTCTCAGGTTTGTACCAAGATGAACATCGTTGTAGTATCGATCAACTGGACAAAGCGGACTCGCCTCCGATACCAGAATCTTATATCTACCTCCTGGGCGTACAATGCATCGTGTCGTTGTGCGAAGGTTTCGCTTCTTTCACTGGGCCACTTTACACTTCCATTGTGGTACAACGCCCGCGTGCAGCTGGAGACCCTGTTATCCGCGCTCCACCATCTCTCGATCTGGCAACTTTACCTCCGGATGAACCGGCGACACGACATCTTCGCATCGTTCGTTCGATGGTGGATAGCGGCTGGCCAGCCTTGCTGGCAGCATTATCCTTCATCATTTCTACGAATCTCTCCGACGAGCTTTTTGTTGATGTCCTCACAAGCTATCAGGCAATGACAAATGTTGCTGGAATGCTTGCACTGACGACACCTAGGGATGCATTCCTTACGAGCCTCGCAAAATTTGCCACCCCTTCCCGTGTGGTTGCAAGCTTGGAGTCGTATGTTGATCCACCAACGCCTCGTTCGGGGGTATCACTGACGGAAAACTTGGGACTGACCACCCCTGTACAACCCCCGGGATTATCGGAGCGGAATATCGTCTGCTTGAAAGTGTTGATATCAAGTGCCCTTTTCCTCGCGGGAAGCCTTGGAGAGAGTTGGTACGGTATCATGGAAGCGCTTCAAAATGCGGACTATGTCCTCACGATGAAGGGTTCGCAACCTTCTTCTGCAAGAAGGGCAAGTACGTTTCCTCATACGCCGACCCGGCAGGTCTCTGGAACGAGCGGTACATCCGAAGCGGGGAAGTCATCGCACCAGCCACAGCCTTCACGACATCCACTTTTGGCAGATATCGACCCTGACAACGTCCAGCTCGCCATACAACGTCTTTTTGATGCTTCCAAGAACTTGGAAGATGCGGCTTTTCAGGATTTCGTGAATGCGTTGTGTAAGCTGAGTTCGGAGATGATTGGGATGCAATCAGATGCGGGGGAGTCGCTTGGCGATGGGGAGAGTACAGATGAACTCGCTGCTTCTATTCATTCTGCTACCCTTTCTCCTCGAAACGACCTTCTTCATCGGAGACGCGTTAGCGGCATCCATTTACCGAGGACTTTGGTAAGTTTGGTTTACATTTGCACGGTAATTACTGACGAGTCATCCTGTTTTCGTTGCACTGAAGCGCTCTGGTGACTTTGGAGTGGAAAGACTGGGTACGGTCGCAATGCTTAATATCCATCGACTTATTTACAGAGCTCCTGAAATTGCTTGGAACGCGACCACTGGCCATCTACTCTCTATTGTCAGTCACCCATCTGCGCCTCAGGCTATCCGTGTACAAGCTGCCCGCGTCCTGGACGAGATTTTGGTCGTCGTTCCACGCAATCTATCGAGTACTGGAGATCTCCAGGCTCAGGCTCAGCGTCGCGTTTTGGATGTACTTTCCAAACAGATCGTGCCTGCATCGGAAGCTGGCGCCGCTAGCACAAGCACAAACGTTGAACTACGTCGTATGGGGCTTGAGGCGTTGCATCAGATACTGCAGGCGTCCGGACATACGCTCGTCGGTGGATGGGGTACTATATTCGAAATGCTCGGTAGCGTCTGCAAACCACCTGTCCTCATGCGTACGGTCTCCAGTGATTCAGTAAGCACGCTGTCATTGCAAGATCATCGTCCCAAGCCACTTTCCCTGGGATACAATAACGAGCGTGGATATACGGCTCTTGTCAAGATTGCTTTCCAGTCCCTCAAGCTGGTGTGCGATTCCGTGTCGTCGCTCTCGCCAGAAGACCTTCGACTGTGCATCAGCACGCTGGGACAATTTGGTCGACAGGCGGACACGAACATTGCACTCACTGCAGCCGAGAGCCTACTCTGGAGCGTCTCCGACTCCATACAATCCAAACGAAAAGACGCAGAAGAAGAGCCAGAGTACAGCGCATTGTGGATGTTCCTTCTCCTCGAAGTTCTCGGTTTATGTACCGATGCTCGTCCCGAGGTTCGCGTTGGTGCTATCCAGACGCTGTTCCGCGCCATGCAGCTCTACGGTGCGACGCTCAGTCTGACCACCTGGAACGATTGTATGTGGAAGATCACGTTCCCATTGTTGGATGCGATTTCCGTGGAGACGCGACGGATTCCTGCTGAGAACGTGCCGCCCTCGACGCATCCATCGGGGTCTACGCCGGATCAGGCATGGGACGAGTCGAAAAGTCTGGCGCTGCAATCGATTGGGTCGATCATCAAAGAGTTTATCGTATCCAAGATCATGCACCTCTCGACGTTCCCGGACGCTTGGAAGGTTTTTGTTGCGCACATCCAGGATACGGTACTTCTGGACCGACGGTCGCTGAGTACGCCTGCGTTGCAGTGCCTTGACAAGGCCATTGGATCTTTGTCGGATGCGACGGACGAAGCGACGCAGCCTTGCGTTGCGGACGCGTTGGAGTGTGCGTGGCAAGCCTGGGACGATATTGGGCGTGCGGTGTTGCAAGGCAGCACATGTGATGCGGCCGCTTCGTACCGCGCGTTTACACAGGAAAGCTTGGTGGCGTTTCTCGATGTCGTTCGAACGATGCGGCGGATGAGTCGGCAGCATATGCAAACAGAGTGGTCGTTGGCGCGTTTGACGCGTCTCATGGAGATTTCGAAAGGCGAGTGGTGCTCGAGCACGTGTTCGATATGCTTGACGTAGGAACTGTAGGTGTTCTCACGTATCCCCACTCTCCGGACTACAGACCGGATGTGGATACGCTGACGCCGGTGCAGGTGAGTGAAAGAATAGGTCGTCGTCGTTTTTGTTATTCATGGAACACTACAGACATCTGTCATCGACATTGTGCAAGCTATCGACCTCGCAGAGTCGGGGGTGCCATCATTGATCATGCGGGACCTTGCCGAGTTCAGCTCTCTCGCTTTCCTCGCAGGATTCCACATACCTCCCATACTTTCGTCTGGCCCCGGATCCCCTGTCATGCCTGCGCCGACCTCCACACGAAAGCAGATCACATACATTGGATTGTCTAAAAAGACGATGCCGACGCTGGTCGACCTGTACATGCGGTTCAAGGATCACGCCGAGATATACGAAGACGGGACGCTCGAGGCCGTTCTATCGGTAAGTTTACACGTGTCGTCACTGTGTGGACTTCTTGATCACAATCATAATTATCGTGCGATATTTTCCGTACGCTTAGGCTTACGGGATTCCCATCAAGTTCAAGTATGATTGCCCAGCGCCATCCAAGTTTGGCAAGGACGTGCCGCTGTGGAAGACGGCGACGACGTGTCTCTTGCGTATCGTAACGGAATGTGTGACGGCGTTGTTGACGTTGGGGGAAGGTGCTCTTATTGTCGGTGTCATTGCTGAAGGGGGGACTGATTTGGTGATCGTTCACTAGCGATATCGGATACACGGGTCGAAGCTATTTGGAGGCAGATTATCGAAGGTTTCCGGGGTGGTATTCTCGCGGATTGGTACGTGATCGATCATGCGGCAACTTGTCGGTTCGTTTCTTGACCAAACTCTTTACCGCCATAGTTCTTTGGTGGAGACGTTTAGTTTGGAAGAACAAGAAGCAGAAGAGAATTTCGATCTTGCGTTGATCAGCTCGCTTGAGATCGATCTTATCCCTCACCTCGGCGGTCCACGCGTTCCGGATTACCTCGTTGGTCAACTCGCCAAGATCCTCCACCAAGGTAGCCAATTGTACAGATTTCATACCTTGCGTTCGGGGTCACCGGGTCCTGGGGACTGGAACAATGTGGGACCGTCGCGCAACTCTGGGGAAGAGTTTGAAAAGTTTGATTCGGAGAGCGTGGGGAGTACTGCGCCGGGTGAGGTCGTCCCGAGGGAGCGTTTTTCGTATTGGTGTTTTGACTTGCTGTTCTTGATTTGTTCCGACATGACGCACGGTGCGTGCATTGGGTCTTTTGTTTCGCCGATATGCTCAAGCCTCTGATTCAGACCAAGAGACGTCGAGGAGGAGAGTGGCTGCGCTATGTCTGCCGTCGTTATTGGACCGATGCAAGACGGCGATGGTGGGGTATATCGCAGACGAGGCGCTCCGCGGGGGGTTACCTTTTCCAAGGTGATTGCAAGGGTTCTCAACATGAGGGACGTCTCGTGACTGATCGTGATTTGGATTTCTCAGGGTTCGTGAAGACGAACTGCTCTACGTGCTGCGCAAACTGTTGGAGCTACGACTATGGCCTGGAACGCTCTGGGCTGCCTTATCTGATGCGCCGTCCGCAAACAGTGCCTCGCCACCCGGTTCGTCCATCATTCTCTTTCCGCTGGGAGAGATCTGACTGTCACTAGCTGTCGATCCAAGTTTGCCTCCCTCTGCGCTCATACCGGATGTCGTGCGACGTTCGTCGGTTGCACATTTGTTTTATTTCTACCCGATACTATGTGAGATTGCGTCAATACCTCGAAAGACGCCGGCTGCGTGGGTGTTGACGAGTCCGGTGGTGGATACTCGAGATCGACAAGGCGAGAAGGGTCTACAAGGTCGTATCGGTGCACCAGAGGGTGATGGCAAGGTGGTGGAAGTGGATGCGAGGGGATTGGCAAAGGAGTGTCTTAGGGTGCTTGGGAAGGAGATGGGTGCGATGTAGCGTACTACATATGATCTAGCTATTCGCGGTGGGGTTGATGCCTTGTTTCAGGGTACTTGTGGCCATGTAGCTTATGACGATGGCAGAGCGCTACTAGGGGGTGTGGGTACGTCCTGACCGATATCTCCTTCTTTCGCACCCAAGACTTCTAGGAGATCCTTGCGTCCAAACATGTGGGCGGTCTCTATCGCCGTTGGTTTTCCGAGTCTGGGGTCTGCACCGGCGGTGACGAGGGCGCGCACGATGTCGTCGTGTGCTTTGAAGACGGCACCGGCGAGGATGGATTGACCGCGGTCGTTGAGACGGTTTGGATCGGCGTTGCGTGTGAGGAGTGCGCGTGTAAGATCCGTGTGGCCGGCGTAGGCTGCGAGCATGAGAAGAGTGTTTCCTGTGCGTCGCGATCGTGTGTGACCGCCGTGATCTGATTCTTTCCTGGGGGGTACACGCACCTTGGGCGTTGGTGAGATTGATGGGTAGACCCGCGTCGATGGCTTGGAGGAGTGGTGGTGCGTCTCCCGTACGCGCTGCGTCGAACATGCGGTGAGCAAAATCGAGCGTCGAGGATGGGAGCGAAGACGACGCAGTTTGAGAGTCTGCCATCGTTTAGCAGTAGTAGTAGTCGATGCAAGCGATCGATGGCAATTACATAATCCTCAAACAACATAACCAACGACTGGTAAGAAAATGAATATGTCGCCATCACCGAAACGCGTCAAACTCGATTCATCCGAGCCCTCAGACGAGGTGAAGGAGCGCAATGAGATTGATACAGATCATCTCGAGGAGGAAGAGGAAGAGGAGGAAGAGGAGGAGGCTGAGCAT
>JBBPLC010000761.1:0-11609 GCA_038089535.1 Hemileccinum rubropunctum
TGCGCTGAGGTTTTGTTCTATCCACGGCTTGAAAGCCGCGTAGTTCATCTTCATGAGGGGTATGTGAGAGGTAGGCTGTGTAGGAGTGTCAGATCACGACTGAACCGGCCGAAAAGGATGAAAATGATTTACATCAAGGATGTCAGGCGGGGAAAGAATATCCTTGAGGGAGTAGACTGTGATCTTCTTGTCGCCCCTGCGACACCCGAGATAGCTACCATCAGATGATAGAGCGATAGAGAGAATCGAATCTTGGAAATTGACAGTAGGACCGATCTTGGAAGACGAGGAAGTATCCCAAAATAAGAGCGATCCACCCGCGGCACATGCGATGATTTTGCCGTTTGTCGCGAGTTCGTGAAGTGACGAGTTGCTATTTTTGGCGACTAACTCTTCAGAACATGTCTCAGAAAGACGATTGTAATCTATAGCTTTACTATAGTAGTCATTGTAGTAGTAGCCAGTGTCGACAGGTGGTTTGACAACTTGAAACTTCACGATCTTGCGAGAGAATACAGTAAAAATGGTTTCGTTGTCGTTGGACCATCCGAGAGGCATAATACATGTCTGTTTTTGAGTAATAGCCTCAGGCCCGATAGTGGCCCACTGGGGAGCGTAGTTGCTGCGGGAATAATATAACAGGTAGCCGTTGCGAGCATCCCATACACGAATGAGATCTGCGGCTGTCGCGAGGCGCTCCCCGTTCGGGGAGAACTTAACCCCAAGCACGCTATTGTTGTGTTGGAGAGCCAGGAGTATTTTTCTGGTGTTGACTGCAAATATACGGACGGTCTTGTCCTCCGATCCTGTAGCGAACTTCTTCGAGTCCGGAGATAGATCGATCGCATGCACGGGTACCTCCGATGAGTGCTCGTCTACTTCGGCCACTTGCTCCGTCGTCGTATTGCTCACCATCACCTTCGTTCCTGTGATACTGACGATCCACTTCCCATCCCTTGAGACGACAGCAGTATCGATATCACAACTGATTGTCATCGCGCTCGAGTCGTCAGGCAGGCCCGTATCTTTGTCCAAGGTCCCGTCGACTTGGTATCGTTGAAGCCTTATTCCGGGAACGTTGGAGCAGCGCTCGCCGCTCACTATCCTCGCGTCAGGCGTGAAGGCGAGAAAGACCGGGGACGATTCTTTGCAATCAATGTCAATCTTTCTCCGCCCTGCATGAGTTTTGGAGAATGATCAATATTGCACTTTTGCTCATCCATTTTGTGCGTACCATCATGATCGCCATCAGTCGAAGACATCGTATGTGCAAGATCAGTATCGCAACTCGCAGAAATCCCTGTGATCAAGATGACCGAGAAAAAAGCCGCATACATCCACTCACGGTCGCCTTATATCCTATTCACCCCTTATCAAGCATGTCACGATGCACGGCGCAAGCACAGCCTTACTTATCTCTCTCCAAAAGGTTATACACCATCTGGAGGAATCGAATTTCTCCCTCGCTATGGCCTAGCCCAAACAGCTGCCAGTGGGTGGTGGTTACGAAGCATGGAAAGGTTTTTGCCTATCAGTGATGCCAGTTTACAAGCTGCTCATAGTTAGAATCAGTATCTCCTGCCTTTACATTCCTGGCAATCTGGCACACGCGGTAATAGAGCTCCAAAATTTTGCATTAAATGCAGAGATGGACACCTTTTGCCGTGGTATAAAGGTCAGGACTACTTATCTTGGACATCAGAAGATCATCGGGAGGGTTGCGCGCCAAACTGTACGGACACATTCGTTTAATACTCCTGAGTGTGAGCGGGTTACTTTGGAAGAGTACTTCAGGCGGTGTAAGCTTACCTTTGGCCCTGCTCACTCCTATTCGTTCATGTCTAGAATTCAACATTAGGCTGCAATGCCCAGACCGGACGTGACCAGTCCAGAACCCCGGTGTACGGTGTAACTATCGGCCCGGAGATGGCCCAGGCTGCTGTGCTGGCACGCATCCTGCCGAAACCTGATATCAAACACTCATCTAGTGTAGCTTCGATCGACGACCTGGAATCTTAGAGGGTTCAAGCTCGCAGCCGTGTACCTCTGCACAACTGGATTGTTCTTCCAATAAAAGACAGATCTGCCTTTGAATTCGGAGACTCTTCGGACCAAGATCTTCATGGCACCGTAGTTTGTTTCTCCGACACGTGCAACGTTAACGGGATGAACGTCAATGCCAAACCGGAATACGTCACAGCGAAACTGCCACGCAAGGACCCATCCGATCCCTTGAAACGGGTGGTATCAGAAAGGCACTCTCGAGTGTCAATCCAAAACCTACTTTGGTTTTCGTCGTGCTGGCCAACGATGACAGGTCAGTCTATGAGGCTTGAAACACCTTTTTGACGTCTTGCTGGACGTTGCTACAGTTTGTGTTCAAACTTCCAAGTTTCGCAGGAACAAACCGCACTACTTGGCAAAGGCGGCGCTGAAAGTCAACATAAAACTGGGGGGTGTCAATCGAAAACTGAATCTGGATAATGGGGAATGTGGAATAGTTGAATAGCGCCCTACCATGATTGTCGGCACATATGTCACTCATCCGAGCCCAGAAAGTGCTGCAGGGCCTCGTACGAATATGGTGTTTTCTCCGTAGGCCATCCTTGACGTGTGTTTCCATCACAGCATCCATTGCGGGCGTCGTAGCAAGCGTTGACAACGACTTCGCACAATATCCGGTGATATTGGGCAGCCAAGAGGCTAATAAGGAGGTATTACTATCCTTGAAACAGTGTCGTCATTTTACTCAACTGATGGTTTTATGAGATGGTCACAAACCTAAGGAGTTATTGATAGGCTGAAGCTCTTCGAAAAGAAAAACAACGGAAAGCTTCCCGAGCGCGTCGTCATCCTCCACAGTGGCGTTTCAGAGGTTTGTAATATCTTTCTGCACTTCAATGTGCTTACCTTTTTCAGGGTCAAATCAAAGTCAAAAAATCAACGAAGCTCCCAATGGTCTTCGAAGCATTCAATGCTTTTAGTTCCACTACAACATGTAGGCCCAAACTCGCAATCATCATTTGTGGCAAGCGGAGCCATGTCCATTTTTACCCAACTGAGGATGACAGCGCTGGGAGAGATGAAAACCTCCCTCCGGAAACCGTGGTTGATCGCGGCATCACTGCCATATCTGACTTTGACTTCTTCCTACAATGTGCCCGATTGGTTCACGACTGTGAGCCTAGTTCAGGCTGCTGAAACCAGAAACAGCACGCGGTGGGCTTCAAGGCACCGCTCATCCAGTCCACTACAGTGTCATCCACGATGAGATTGGGTTCAAGGCGAACGAAGTCCACGGACTCACCAACTCGCTCAGCTATATGTTCGCGCGCACGACCAGGGATGTGCGTTTAGCGTCTCCAGTCTATTATGTAGGGGCTGCGTGTCAACGCGAAAGATGCTATTTGCACAGGTTTTTCCACGGATACCTCGGCGGCGGAAGAACGATGAGTGGAACTTGGAGTTACAGTGGCAACGCTAAGGAAGTTGTGCGGGGCTGTGGGGGGAGGCGTTTCTGGGCCGGTCTCAAAGATACCATCATTGTTTTACCTTCAAGATGTGTCATCACTGCGATGCCCTTGCCAATGAACTGCGCTGGAGGCTCTGTCCGACGTGTTCGTGTCTACTTGCTGAAGTGTTTAGTCTCTCCGGTGTGATTGTTACAGTGTGTACAGAAACCTGCAGTAAAAATGAACAATAGTGTCGCTGCCCTGAGAGTGGCAGCCACAGCCAATAAATTGAAGCGTGAGGAAAGTCGGCCGACGGCGTCTACTTGGCACAGATTATATCAGCAAGTGCCAGTGACAGCTAGATTGGTTGCATAAAGTTGCAGAGTAACGGCCTGCCAGTAAGTTTATCAGTAACAAACTTCTTTGTACGTTCTCCGATCGTCCTGCTCGTTTATACACCATCACACACATGATGACGCGATTCGATTCATATCTAAGGGATTCTAATAAAGTGGCTGTGTCAATGGATATATCGGCCGTGGGCAACTACAGGAGGGTGCAGCCTTGCCATTACGATGACTACGATTAATGGTGTCCATGGTATGTGTCGATCGGATTAGCCCGAGGGTAAAAAATGCAATGTTGACCATTCAACAAAGCCCAAGCAGGCTGGAGAACGGTCGACATAGAATGCCAAGACTCGATGCCCGTCTATCTCGCCTTCACGGGTGACGCAAGGAAAATAGTGAGCGGTGAACGGTACTCCAACTATCCGGGAGTGGGGCTTCGGCGATACCAACTTGAAGTTGGCAAGAACTCAAACCAAAATGCGGGATCGTGTGAGGATCAGGGCACGATCTCGATCAAAAAGGGTATCGATGCTGCCAGTGTCTCGAACGATGGGAAGTGGATCATCAGTATCACGGGAACGAAGGTGATGGTGAGCGATACGACGACGAGGCAAGTGGCCGAAATAGACGAGCACTCATCGGAGGTACCCGTCCATGCGATCGATGTGTCTCCGGACTCGAAGAAGTTCGCTTCAGGATCGGAGGACAATACCGTCCGCGTGTTCGCCCTCGACACCAGAAAAATGCTCATGTGTCTCAAACACAACAATAGAGTGCTTGGGGTCAAATTTTCCCCGAATGGCGAGCATCTCGCGACCGCTGCATCTGGGGATCCTATCCGCGTATGGAATGCTCGCCATGGTAGCCTGTTATTTCAGAGTGGAAGCTACCTTGTCTACGGTCCCACTGTTGAACCTCAGGCTACTGCTCAGAGCTCGACATGTCGACATATACCCCTTGGATGGTCCAACGACAGCGAGAATGTCTTTGTTATATCCTCTGGCAAAATCATACGGTTTGCTAAACCATCTACCGACGCCAGTGGCATGTACTATTATCAACGTCAAGATCGGAGTCTACTTTCCCCAAGCTACTTCAATGAGTCTGTGCCCGCAAGCGAAACCTCGACACACTACATACTCGCGACCAACGGGAAAACCACCGCATGTGCCGCAGGTGGATCGCTCTCGTTTTGGGATACTTTCTCATTCTCCAGGATCGGTCCTACCATCAGTTTTCAGGATTCCATTCTCTCCATCGCTTTATCGTCTGACGGTAGCTATCTTGCATGTGGCAGGAGTGACAAGAAGATCACAGTCTATGCCCTCAGGGATTTTCTCCCCTTGCTTGACATCCTTGATGTAAATCATCCTTGTCCCTATAAGCTGATTTGGACGTGATCTGATAGTTCTGCCCAGCCTACCTCTCGCCTACCTCTCATGAACTTGAGCCATGCTATTTTCAAGCAGTGGATAGAACAAAACCTTAGCGCAGTTGACACAGGTCTGTGGCAAGAGCTAAGTTATTCTCAAGCTAGTAGGCACCATGCACTCGCAAATCTTGCTCTTATTCGGGCACGTTTGCGACAATGGCACGCGGCGATTGAAAACGCTAACCAGGTATATTTCCCTCGTTTCTTCTGGTTTGTTGTGTTCATTCGGGTGTACACACCGCAAGTCACTCTCCACTCAGCCGTCGATCATTGGCCACATCGCAAAGGCGGTCGTACTTGTTGGCCAGGGTCGACATGAGCTCGCACTTGAAGGCTTTGATGTTGTCTTCTGCAACTGTGGTGCGGACGAAATCAAGTTTCTCTTACTCATAAAGGCGCGTGTCCAGTTTTGATGTAGTTTCTCTCCCATTGACCCATCGCAGGGTATCCTCTTGTTTCTATCTGGAAAACGTGAAAATGCTATAACACGTGTGAATGACATTATCGCTGTTGCAGATGACAGTACAAAATATAACTGCTTACAGGTATGTACTATATCCGATACTGGTGCACAGACGACACTACTAAGATTCCTTCAAGGTTCTTGGAAATATGTACCTAATGCAAGGAGACTTAGAACGCACCGTCGAGTCGTTCGAGCACGCCCAGTCACTTGCTTTTTGTCGTCAGGGCTTCCATCTGGTGACGATCCTGCTGGTAAGCCTATGATCTTTGATTTACTCACACTCTCCAGCCCGGCGCTTACTCAACCTCGTTGAAAGATGTTTGGCCGTTCTTTTGAAGAACACGAGATCTCGATTCGTCACCCCTTGAGGGGAGCCGCGACTGCGTGACACTGTAGCATCCGAACCGTCTCTTCAAGATGGTAGGCAGGTTTAGGCTGGCAGCTTGTGAAGTGCATCTGTCTCAGGCTGTCAGTGAAAGTTGTCCCCATTTTCGCAATACATAACTGGCAAATAACACAAGAGTTCAATGATTCATCCCTCTGGCCTCTCCACAAAGTATATACGCTAATATTATGAACTTTTACTAGTGGCGGTTAATGGCATATGTAAATGTTATGCCGCAACTTGCCATGATGATCGGCTTCGGAACTCGTAACCACACGCCTGGTCATATACACCCTGCCACGAAACCACGAACCTGCTCGACACTTGACCGCGCTGGTACCAACACAGTCTGAGAAAACCGCACTACGCCCGGGGCGTAGTGCGGTTTTCTCGGGCCTCACCTAGGCGTTTATTCCAAGATGCTGCGCAGTCACGGTAGGAATACCGCCTCGATAGATCATCTCATCACTACATTGTGTGATATACGATGGCCTTCGCAGTCTTACCGCCCTTCTGCCTACGCATCTCCCTTGATCCCGAATGGCCAAGGCGTGTATCGGACTGTGTCCCACTACACGTGATGTATGAACATTGGACCTAATACATTTTTCCGTCTCTGTTGTAGGGCGGACTTGCGAACTTCGGAGTGTAGTGTATAACAGCAGGTGATATGCAAATGTTTCAGGATTTTTCCTTGATCAATGCCGGAATTTCGATTCGGAAACAGTGACTACAGTTTTGGATTACGCGAATTTGATGAGATCGGACGGCGGTTTTTCTGCGATCGTTTTACATTGCATTCATTTTTTGAACAATTGGTTCGTGTTCATTTCGAATTTCTGCAGTGATGGTTTTTTTTTTTCAGGTGAAGCCAGGGTTCCTCTTACATGTTCAGCGCCGTGGCGGTCCCGTGACTTGGCTGAGTGGACCTCCATGTACCGCGCACTGTTGTAGGGTAAGCCAAGTCATATCTTCTGCTCGAATGTGATTGAAAAAAATAGTACTTCCAAAGCCGCCAAACGAGCGGCACGTATCTTTTGGCGTCCACATCATTTAAAACGTTAACAAAGTAAAATATTGTCTTACCCATAGCCTAAGTGTCGCCACCGTCTCCTGCTTCTGTAATATCTGATTTTGGATTGGCAAGTGAACGACAATGATCATCCTGCTGTTCTAACTCAGTTTCTCCTGAGTCGCACTTGAGCGGTGTGGTACATGATTACAAGCAACAGAAAGAAGAGCCCCCCTACCACCAGAATGGCGCCTGAAGGTTTCATGCCAGATCGATCCTTAGCGCACTTCAACTATAAAAGGAGTGCAAGGACTCCAAGGCAGTTTATACTAGCCCCCTTCAGTCCCCTCCCGTGGTATTCCGGATGTTCTTGCTCTCTATCCTACTGGTTTTACTACTACCCATTTCTGATGTAATGTCTACTGCAGATGTTCTGGACTCGGGCCAAGCGCCCACCGTTTTTGGTCCCATGGGCCAGCTTCATATAGCAAACAAGGTTATTGCCCCAGATGGTTACAAAAGATCGTGAGTTGAGTTAATTACCTGGTCTCGGTACATTCCTGATATTTACAGAACCGTTCTTGCCAATGGTGTATTCCCTGCACCATTGATTCGAGCCAACAAGGTGAGGATTACGGTGTAACATTGGGATAGGCGTACTTACACGTTTCTACTAGAATGATCAATTTGTTATTCAGGTTTATAATGAGCTCACGGATGCTACCATGCCTCTGCAAACTAGTGTCGTAAGTCGTACTCATATAACTCTTGAACCTGGTCCTCACGTTCCTCAAAGCATTGGCACGGAATTTCTCAGAAAAAGTCCAACTGGGCTGATGGTGCTTCATTTGTTACTCAGTGCCCACTTCGCCAGAACGAAATGTTTGAGTACCGATTCAACCCAACTGACCAGGCTGGAACGTACTGGTACCACTCACATTATTCGACTCAATATTGTGACGGACTTCGAGGGCCATTGGTTATCTATGACCCTGATGACCCACTGGCACACTTGTACGACGTTGATGATGGTGAGTCTCCGCCAAATTTTCAACAGGTTCTCTCGGAGTAATCGCAAGCAGAAAATACGGTCATCACCCTGGCAGATTGGTACGTAAATTCCTGTTCAAAACAACCACGCTGATATATATTTAGGTACCATCTACAGTCTCCGAAGCTCACAGGAATCGTCACAATAGTAGCCCAAAATTCGACCCTGATCAATGGTTATGGTCGTTATGGCGGTGGTCCCTCGGTTCCACTCTCAGTCATCAATGTTCGACAAGGATCACGATATCGCTTCCGTGTGATTTCCATGTCTTGCGATCGTTTCTTCAACTTCACAATCGACGGTCATCGCATGACCATTATCGAAGTAGACGGGAATGAAATGTCTCCCGTAGAGGTTGACTCGATACCCGTCCTCGCTGGACAACGCTACTCCGTGGTAGTTACGGCAGACAAGCCCATTAGGAACTATTGGATTCGTTCTTTGCCCAGTCTACCGAATGCTACGTTCGAGGGTGGTCAACATATGGCCATTCTGCGGTATCAAGGAGCAACAGAACAAGATCCTACATCAGAAGCCGGCCCGTACGAGCTCTCGTTCGATGAGAGCAAGCTTCACCCACTTGTCAACCCGGGCGCTCCCGGAATTCCCGAGATCGGAAAGGCCGATGTGAATCTTCAATTACTCCCCGAGTTCACGTCCGAGGAGCAGCATTTTACAATCAATAACGTATCCTTCGTCGACCCTTCTGTCCCGGTGCTTCTACAAATTCTCAGTGGAGCAAAACATCCTTCGCAACTTCTGCCAAACGGAAGCGTCTATGAACTCCCCCGGAACAAAGTCATAGAAATAAGCTTCCCCAATACTGCTCTGGCTCGTGGTGTCCCAGTAAGCGAAACGTTCGTAAAACGCCGATCCATGCTGATTCTGCATGCGTCTTCAGCATGCTATGCATCTCCACGGCGTATGTGATCATCCTCATTTTTTGCCTACAACTAAGCGTTTTTTAAGCATGCGTTTGATGTAGTGAGAATTGCGGGTAGCAACGTGACAAATTTTGTGAATCCTGTCCGGCGCGATGTCGTATCCCTCGGCAGCAGGTCTACAGACAACGTGACAATTCGTTTTGTCACTGATAACCCGGGGCCATGGTTCCTTCACTGGTGAGTGATCAAGTGATTCCCCCAAGAATCGCATACGAAGACGATCTCATGCGTTCATATCTAGTCACATTGAATGGCATTTTAACCAGTACGTTAACTTCGATGAATAAACATGATTCTACAATTAATTGTCCTGTCTAGTGGATTTGCTGTCGTCATGGCAGAAGCACCGAGCGAAGCGGCTAAAGAAGAAGGCGTAGTAATACCAGGTATGTTCCTTACCTCACTGCCCTAGTGCGAACTAATTGTTCGCTTCCTACAGCGGAATGGTATCGATTGTGCCCCTCAGATGAAGCCTAGACGGTGCATAGCCTAGAGAGTGCGTATACAATCAGGTCGCATCTTTTCTTTTTTCATTCTTCTGTGCGTTGATGTTTGTGCTCCTGGTATGCGTGGGGCCACTTGGTGAGATTGATTCATCTCTTGCGAGATTCATGATACTGAGCATAGGATAATGTCATCGCTCGCCTGTTCACGCTTCGAACGGTCCAACGGAAACTGGGACTAGCGACTGAACAGGAAGTGGGTAGTGAAATTGCATTGGGACTAGACAAGCACAGAGAATTGTACCGCAACTGGAGTGATGGCCGTCACGCTGCTGTCCTCCCTCACAGACCTGAAGTATAGCAAATACTGAATACAACGTTATTCACCAATCTACCTCGATTCGCCTCATCTACCACAGTTGCTTCCCTGATCCAACGACTGCCTCCGAGTCAGAGGTCAAATCACATCTCCTGTCAATCAACCCCACTGGACCCGTATTTGCGTGCAGACCTTGTGCGGAACCACCCGTGACCTTCAGTTGCAGAAAAAATAATTCGATCTACATGGTTCCCCTGAAGCGAACTGGTCGAACGCCAGGGTTGTGATAAGCAGAATCCCACTTCAATCCTCGTTCCATTCGCGAGCCAAACCAATGATCTCTTTGATCTGAATCCGGTCCTAGCACTAGTACTTTTTCCATTCACAGATCTGAAGCTACTGACATTCCGGAACAGCGATATTCTAGTTTGGTGAGCACACAGTGAGCATGTCACGTCGAAATGAACACAAATATGCGTATAAGAAACCCCGTTGTGTCATGATCATGGAATCTGAAAGAGTTGTGACGATCGAGGTCGCACTCGCTGACCATCTAATCAGTCAATTCCTGACAGTATACACTACATATCTTATACCACGTCGATTTTACATTGATGTACTACGTCACGATTCAAAATTTTGCTTCGCGCCACTGCTTGCCTTTCCAAATTACAAGCAATATCATCAGTTCCACTAACAACATCAAGCCGGCCCACAACGTATAAAGGCCCCCGTCGCCGATAGCATCCTGAATTATACGTCAGCGCGAGACGACGCGTGGGTGCAACATAGAGACCGACCTGCAATGGCACCGCGATTTCTGCAGAAACAAACGCGAACAAGCCACGGAATGAGCTGTTTGTGGCCACTGCGCTGGACGACTGTCCAACATTGGCATCTACGATGTACGCCAAAGTACTAGAATATATCCATCTGAACATCCACCAAACGATCAGACGAGGGAAAAGGGAAGTCTGGGCGCGACGCACATCAAAAAGAACCCGCACAAGAAGAGCATGGCACAGATCCCTATGACATGCACGCGCTGTTGGCAGGCCCAGGCATAGCCAATAATGGCGGGGGGAAACCACCACATTGCAGGCTTGGTGCTTTCTAATCTCATCTACGACACGATGCCCTGAGTACAATCCCCTACTCAGGAACCATTAACCGTTGTTCAGACTCACCTCTGCGTAGCTTACACCACCGTTTGCAGCCTTGAGCCGAACGAGCGTCATATCGGACCACCGTCCACCCAGGATACTGCCAAGTATACTTCCTAAAGGAAAGGCTTGAGCCACATCACTTACTCAAGCTGTCAATATACCAACCGATTCCATAGGAAAGTAACACTAGTCCAGTCGTCATGGCATCATACTCATAATGGAGTGATAACGTTCGTGCGCAAGTATACGTGATGCTGAAACTGAAAGCGAAAAGAAGTCCTGAGAAATAACCAAAGTCAGGGTTAACAGGGTTGACGTCATATTACCCACCAGATAGTATCAGAACACAGAGATTGTTCCTGTGGCTGAGAATCCGTAGGTACGGAGGAATCGGGTTAACGTCCGCGATCGATAACTTGACTTCCTTAATGGCTAGTGGTGGGACGACCACGGTTTGGGCTTCCACGTCGCCTCGGGATGTTTGCGGTCCAGGAGTTCCACCTTTTGATATCTTCTCACTAGCATGTCCTTGTCGGGTAGTTTGATTTTCTTGTATAAGCGTGGGCTCTAGCATACGTCTCTTCAGGAC
>JBBPLC010000762.1:0-11574 GCA_038089535.1 Hemileccinum rubropunctum
TTACATCGCCAAAAAGCAGGAGACATGGGCCTCATGGTTAAAAATGGTGCAGTTCGCGCACAACAACACCCTCACTACCGCCATGGGAACCACACCCTTTTCAGTTATGTGAAACTACTCCCCACGCATGGGAACGGAGCCCACACACTCCACTACGACTCCTGAGGGGTCGTTTGGTAAAACTATTGGATGAAATCATGAAGAGATCGCTTCCACGCTACAGAAAACCCGCGATCGGATGTCGCACACACAAATATCCAAGCGCTCTTCAGCTCCCGAATATTCTATTGGAGACCTAGTCTGGCTCTCCACCGACCATCTCTCCCTCCCTTATCCCGCACGTAAATTAACACAAAAATTTATTGGTCCATATCGTATTACCACCATACTCCCTAATGCCGTCACTCTCGCCCTCCCTTCCTCCATTTCAATTCATCCAACCGTTAATATTTCTCGTGTAAAACCCTACAAAGCCCCGCTGGATGGACAGAATGTATTTAAACCAGATCCCATCACCATGACAGAAGATCATCACGAAAAATACGAAGTTGACCATATCGTCCAGTCAAGGCTTCACTGCGGAAAACTACAATATCTCATCCACTGGAAGGGATGGGACGAGGAGGATCACACCTGGGAACCCACCGTTAACTTAAAACATGCACAAGACGCAATTGCTGAGTTCCATACCTCTCACCCAAATGCCCCACGACCCATTCGAGGCATCTCCGAGACAGAATTCATTTCTCTCTTTCGTCTGTTTAGTCCCTCCTATACCAAATTCACCAATTCTCAACTAGATCTCGAATCTGGTGAATGGGGGGTAGTGTTATAGTTCAGGACCTATATGCTACGTTTGTCATTTCTCTTGATTTTCAAACTTAACATTTTCCTTTCGTTTTTGAAGTCACATGACCAGCGCACGTGACCTGAGGCCTAGCCCATGATGTCATCATGACATCATGCCTCATGTCTTTCATCTCCATTTAATTTCCCATGAGAACACATCTATCTTCCCACAACAGACTTCTCACTGTCCTCATGGTTACCTTGCATGTTCCTCATGTTTCTTCTCCTGCACTGGCCCTCAATCGATTAGGGCTCAGATGACCTACCCTAAACTCCCCATACTTACATATATAAACTCTCCCCCTTCGTCATCTTCTCCTTAGTCCTATTCACTTGAATACTCTCCTACTTAGGGGCCTGTTCTCTTGATTATCACTTCTGTTCTCTATTCCATCCTACTCTGCAATTGCCGGCTTTGTGCACATTATCACACACTTATCATTGAAACACATTTTATGCTATATCTTGGCATCGTTAACTTTCTCGTTGCCAACTACCACGTCCTGGTCCATGTCTGGTTGGACACCTGTAACCGCACCATTCATACCATTGCCGAAGTCGCCCAATGCCTAGATTAGGTGTTGGTCTCCTTTAGTTGTTTTTGTCGCTCAATCCTGTTTCAGGCATGATGTCATCATGACATCATGGGCTAGCCCTCAGGTCATGTGCACTGGTCACGTGACTTCGAAAGTGCAAGAGAAAAGGTTAAGTCCGAAAGTGAAGAAGAGTTGAAAAACATAGTGTATAGGTCCTGAACTATAACACTACCCCCCATTCACCAGATTTGAGATCTAGTTGAGAATTGGTGAATTCAGTATAGGAGGGACTGAACAGACGAAAGAGGGATGTAAATTCTAATTCAGATATATCCTGGATTGGGCATGGAGCATTTGGATGCGAGGCATGAAACTTGGCTATTGCATCTTGCGCATGTTTTAGGTTAATGGCAGGTTCCCAGGTGCGATCCACCTCGTCCCATCCCTTCCAGTGGATGAGGTATTGTAGTTTTCCGTGGTGAAGTCTCAACTGGACGATGCAATCGACTTCGTATTCTTTGTGATGGTCTTCGGTCATGGTAATAGGATCTGGTTTAAATACAGATTGTCTATCCAGCGGGGCTTTGTAGGGTTTGACATGAGAAATATTAACCATAGGGTGGATAGATACAGTGGAAGGGAGGGTGAGGGTGACAGCATTAGGGAGTATGGCAGTGATACGGTAGGGACCAATGAATTTTTGTGTTAATTTACATGCAGGATAGGGGAGGGAGAGATGTTCGGTGGAAAGCCAAACAAGGTTTCCAATAGAATAGTCTGGAGCAGAAGAGTGCTTGGATATTTGTGTGTGCAACATCCGATCGCAGGTTTTTTGTAGCGTGGAAGTGATCTCTTTGTGGGAGCGTCCTATAGTTTTACCGAATGACCCCCCAGGAGTTGTAGAGGAGTTTGTGGGCTCCATTCCCATGCATGGGGAGTAGTTTCGTGTGACTGAGAAAGGTGTGATACCCGTGGTGGTAGTGAGAGTGTTGTTATACGCAAACTGTGCCATTTTTAACCATGAGGCCCAAGTCTCCTGCTTTTTAGCGATGTGAGCGCGGAGATATGTGATGACTTCTCGATTGACCCGTTCTGTCTGACCGTCCATTTGGGGATTATATGCCATTGAGAGTTTCTGCTGAATGCCAAGAACTTTGCAAAGTTCCTTGGTGAACTCTGAGACGAATTGTGGTCCCCTGTCTAAGAGAATAGTGTTAGGTAGTCCATGAAGACACCATACATGGTCTCTAAATAAAGCGGCTAAGTCTGAAGAGGAAGTAGTTTTTAAACAAGGGAAAAGAACAATTTCTTTAGAAAAACGATCGATGACTACCCCTATAGAGTCAAAGCCATTAGAAGGGGGTAATCCTGTTACAAAGTCAAAAGAAATATCTTCCCATGGATAGGAAGGATTGGGTAAAGGCATAAGTTTGCCTGCCGGTGGCTTTGATGATCCCTTCATGAGGGAGCACACCTGACAGTGGTCTATATAAGAGGCAACATCTTTGGCAGTGCTAGGCCACCAATAAAAGCATTTAATGGAGGAAATGATGTGGTCATGGCCTAGGTGGCTAGCGACTGGAGAATCGTGGAAGAGTGAGATTAACTTGGTGCAAAGAGAAGGGGGCATGAAAATAATGCTGCTCGAAAATCTAAATTTTTCATTTGCATAATATTTGTATTCATTGATGGCATTAATGTCCATTCTGGCAGATTCCAAAGATAGTTTAGTTTTAAAGTTTGGGGAGAGTGATGTAGATGAAATAGCTTTTACTCCCATGGTGTTGAAAGCATACAGGTGGTAAGGTAGAGGAATACCTGACACTCACCAAGGTTTAAGTGGTTAGCTTAAGGAGATGGTTGTGGTAAGAACACAAGATGCTATTTGAACTCAGATGACTGAGTTCCAACTTATATACTACATAGGCCATGTGACTATTTCCTAATAAGGTAAGCTACACTACAACTAGTAAGTAATAAGTAGCGTTGAGAGCTACTACATGGTACTCAATCAACACATGGAGCCAAAACCCTTATTGTTTCGTTGTGACTCGTCTAGAGTCTTTTCTGCTGTTAATGTTGGGTTTTCTATTTTTTTGATAATTAGTTGTGCAATATGGTCAAATTTAGAGATGTGGAAAGAGGAGTTGGAGTGGTTGAACAGAATTACACCAATTTCTCCCCTATAATCAGCATTAATGACTCTGGCCATGACATTGATTTTATGTTTGAGGGCGAGACCTGAATGTGGTGCAATTCTGCCATAGGTACCAGAGGGGAGTTAAATCTTGACATGGGTGGGGATGAGAGCTTGGTTGTGGATGGGGATATCAAGTTCAATAGATGTGTACAGGTCAAAGCCCGTAGCTTCAGGAGAGCCCTTCGAGGGTAGGTGAGCATCTGGGGAGGTTAGTTTGACTAGGATAGATAAAGAGGCAGAGTGGAGAACAGTGGAAGGAAAAACGGTGATGTTCTCATTTAATTTATCGACCGCATCACTGTGGTCTGGGCGATGAGAGAGAGTGTCAGCATGTCTATTCATGGTGCCAGGTTTATATATTAGAGTGTAGTTAAATTCTTGTAACAGCTCGTGCCAGCAGGCTTGATGGCCTGAGAGCGTTTGCAGTTTTTTCCAGTATTTGAGATTTTTGTGGTTGGTCCAAATCTCGAAGTTTGCTTTTCCGATTAAATAGTGGCACCATTCCTCAAGAGCTCAAATGATGGCAAGCAACTCCTTGTCATAAACCGGGTAGTTGCATTCTGCCAAAGAAAACGAATATGAGAGGAAAGCACAAGGGCGCCACAAACCATCCTCCCCTAGGACGGATTAAACTGTGCCAGTTGCGATATTGCTGGCGTCAGTTTCAACATGCATTTCCTTTGAAGCATCAGGAAACACGAGGAGAGGAGCAGTAGTAAACTGTTTTTTGAGCATGTCAAACGTGTTTTGTTGTGCCTCCCCCCAGGTGTATGGCACATTTTTCTTTGTTAGATCATTGAGGGGATGCGTGATCTGTCTGAAACCATTAATGAAGTGACGGTAATAGTTACAGAGTCCGAGGAATGATTGAAGCTGCTTGAGCTTCATGGGTGCAGGCCAGTCGAGTATTGCATCGACCTTGTTAATTTGCATGCCGATGCTGTCGGCAGATACCATCATGCCTAGAAAGTCAACTTTCTCAGTGTTAAATACACATTTTTCAGGTTTTGTGTAAAGGTTGTTTTTGCATAACCTACATAAAACTTCCTCCACAACCTCGGAGTGTTCCTCATCGGACTTGTTTTTTGTGAATATACACATATCATCAAGGTATACGATGACCATGGCATACATGTTGTTAAATATGTCGTTTATCATCTGCTGAAAGGTGGGAGGAGAGTTAGTCATCCCAAAGTACATGACAACCGGTTCATAAGCCCCCAGGGGCGTGACAAATGCTGCTTTCCACTTGTTGCCCTCCTTGATATGGACATTGTTGTATCCCCACCTAAGGTCGAGGCAGGTGAATTTGTCCACTCCTTTGAGGCGATTGACTAGAGCTGAAATAAGAGGAAGAGGGTATGAGTTTTTTACTGTACCCTCATTTAAATACCGATAATCCATTACGAGGCGCTTCTCACCAGTTTTCTTTGGAATGAAGAATACAGGAGCTGTTTGTGGTGATTTCAATGGGCGAATGTAGCCCTTTTCTTGTTCCAAATTGATGAAGTTCCGGACTTCTTCTAGCTCAGCGTTGGAGAGTGGAATTATGTGACCTTTCTTGGGTACAAAGTTGGGTTTGAGATCGATGGCATGGTCCCAAGGTTTGCGTATGGGCATGCATTTGGATTCTTCTTTACTGAAAACATTGAGAAATTCATGGTACTGTTTTGGTACTTTCTCCATGAGTCCTTCCTCAATTGACCGAATAGCTGGGTTCCAGACCTCTTTAATTAAGCCTGCTGCGTTGATAGTGACGCAGTTACATGTGCAGCAGCAGAACTTGATTTCTTTGTCGACCCAGTCGATTAACGGGTTGTGGCACTGGAACCAGTTGTAGCCTAGATAAATACAGTGAGTACCCAAATTGGTTACCAAGGTGTCAACTTCTTCAGAGTGCCCTTGGTACAAAAAAACCACAGAAGCATAATCAGTTATTGTACTGTGGGATGAAGAAGTCCCATTGGCGTTAGTAATAGAGCGTGGAAGTGATAATTTTTTGGTGGATATGCCTAGGGATGTTACCAATTTTTTGTCCACAAATGTTTGGACTGCTCCAGAGTCGAGGAGCACTTTTTCCACTGTTTTTTGCCATTTATTATTTTTCTGAAAATAGACATCAGTATCAATGTCAAATTCCCCAGCAGGAGAGGTATTTCTGAGCGTAAGGTTAGGGTTAGAGGGTGAAACAGGTAAAAAAGAAAAATAGTTCATAGCCAGAGAATGAAGCACACTTTTTTTATCCTCCGGTGCCACACTCCAAAGAGATGCTCCTTCGGAGTTGGTATCATAACTATTACAAGAAGCATTGTTCAGTATGTCAATGTCGCCCGACAAACCGTCCATCTCCCCAAGTACAGTGAAGCGATTAAAAGAAGAGGAAGATGAATGAGAAGATGAAAACTTTAGGTCCATTGCCAAGTAGGTATCTCCCACTACTCGGCTTTGCCTTTTCCCTTCAGTCCCTCGGCGGTGAGCTGGTGAGCCTGGGACTCAAACATATCCAGGTAATAAGCCTTGGCTTCTTTGGTCATCCAGGATGGATTTCTGGAACCTTGTGCAGCCTTGGGGGCTGCAGTGATAGATGTAGTAGGGGCAAGCAGGATCTTGTGGAGTGGAGCAGGGCAAGGTAGGGCGTAGCATGTTTAACTGGTGACTGGATCAAAGATTGGTCAGCCACACGGTTTTTGAGGTTCTTTACAGGTGCAGGACAAATGACCAACCTTATTGCAATTGTCACAGGTCCTTGATTCCTGTTGGGTTTATTATAGTTCAGGACCAATACGCTGCGTTTTCAACCCTCACGTGACTTGAGGCCTAGCCCATGATGTCATCATGACATCATACCTCATGTCTTTCATCTCTGACTCCTTTTCCCATGAGGGCATTTCTTTCTTCCCACATGGACTTCTTGCCGTCCTCATGGCTGCCTTATGTTTTCCTCATGTTCTCTCCCCCACACCGGCCCTTAATCATTTAGGACTCAGACAACCTACCCTAAACACCCCATATTCACATATATAAACCCTCTTCCTTCGTCATCTACTCCTCAGTCCTATTCACTTGAATACTCTCCTACTTAGGAGCCTGTTCATTTGTTTACCACTCTTATTCCTCTCCAATCTACACTCTGCATTTGCTGTCTTCGTGCTCATTATCGCACGCTCATCGTTGTCTCCTGTTTATGCTGTATCTTGGAACCGTTAACTTCCTCATCGCCGACTACCACGTACTCGTCCACCTCTGGTTGGACACCCATAACCACACAGTTCACACCGTTGCAGAAGTCGCCCAATGCCTAGATTAGGTATTGGTCTCTTTTGGTTGTTTTCTTGCTCAACTCCATTTCAGGGTTGGCTGGACTGCATGAATGTCCATTTGGGTGCCCCGGCCCGGTTGTGTGCCTACTTCTGTAAAGCGAGGCTCGAATTGTCATTGCTGCAGCTGTTTACTCCTTTCCAACCGCATCTTCTCAAACATTTTGCCCATTTCGTTGGCTTTCTCTTGCCATGTTTCAAGTGAGTTGGCCAGGGTGGGGCTACGAGTTGATAATTGAAAGTAGATGTTGTGGTCCATCCGTTCTTTGTAGAGATGGAGAACGTTGTGGTCGTGTCGTGACAAGTCTGCATCCTGCCAGAAAAGCTTGAATTGTTGGGTGAATACTTCTATCGGCATTGAGCCCTGCCAAAGATTAGTGAGATGAATATATGATTCCTCCTTGAGGATGTCAATGTGAAAATGATTCTCTACTTCCTTTTTTAACTCGTCCCAGGTGGGCCATTCCAAGGCTGAGTTCTTCTTCTGGTATCTTTCAAGGGTAATCCTCACAAATGATTTGGCTTTTCCTGTCATCTGAAGCAGGACGGCTGTGGTCTGTTGTCGGTTGTTGAGACCACCTTGGCATTGTACCCACGTGGCGATTTTCACCCACCAAGGGCGAAAGGTGACTCAATTACCATCCCAGGTGCCAGGATCGGCGATTAACTTGTTGGGCAGGGATGACGATTGTGTCATGGCTACTTCTGCTAATTGTTGCATCATCTGTTGTGGGGACAGCAACAATGCTTGGAGTAATGTGGCCATATTGGGCATAGTGTTTCGGATGTCGGCCCATGTAACATTGGGGTTGACGGGTGGTGTGGTGGCTTGTTCAGACATTGCTTATAAAAATTTGGAAGGGCGTTGGAGTATGGATTTGGGGCAGAGATGGTAAAAGGCAGCAAAATGATTAGTTTTGGGGCGGATGTTCTTAAGTTCTTTGTGGTGGGGTTTGCGCTAATGGCGTGCGCGGGGTAGAGCTAGAGGAGGTGGAACAGGAGAGACGGTGTGAGAAGAGAAGGAAGGGGAAGGAGAGCAGGGTGCAGGAGTGGCTTCATGAAAAGGAATGGGCACAGGGAAGTATTCTTGGGGTTGCTCAATTGGATGGTCATTAGGATCGACCTCGTCATGTCTTGGTGGAAGTTCACCTAGGTAGTGGGCGAAGTTGGGGGTGAAGAGGTGAGGCAGTTCTGGTGCTGGTGATAGGCGAATGACACGAGTGGTGGCGTAAAAATTGAGGGCGGCTTGTTGTTGTTAAAAAGTGAGGTGGTTGGTGTGAGCATGGAACACATATAATGGCAAAGGTGAGGGGGAGTGAATAAGGTCAGCCTCACAGCAGTCCTATCAAGTGAAACAGGGTTGAGTGGCAGAAACAACAAGAGGAGATCAACACCTAATCTAGGTGTTGAGCGACTTCAGTGACAGTGTGGATGGTGTGACTATGAGTATCCAACCAAATGTGGACAAGGACGTGATATTCTGCAACCAGGAAATTGACAGTTCCCAGATACAGCATAAACGAGGAGAGAGATGATGAGTGTGCAATAATGTGCATGAAGCCAGCAAAAGCAGAGTAAGATTGGGAACAGAGAAGAGTGGTAGACAAATGACCAGGCCCCTAAGTAGGAGAGTAATCAAGTGAATAGGACTGAGGAGTAGACAACGAAGGGGAAGGGTTTATATATGTAAGTATGAGATGTTTAGGGTAGGTCGTCTGAGTCCTAAGTAGTTAAGGGCCAGTGTGAGAGGAGAAACATGAGGGAGACACAAGGTGACCATGAGGATGGTGAGAAGTCCATGTGGGAAGAAAGAAGTATCCTCATGGAAAAGGAGACGGAAATGAAAGACAGGAGGCATGATGTCATGATGACATCATGGGCTAGCCCTTAGGTCATGTGCACTGGTCACGTGACTTCGAAAGTGAAAGAGAAAAGGTTAAGTCTGAAAGTGAAGAAGAGTTGAAAAACGTAGCATATAGGTCCTGAACTATAACACTTCTCGCCAGTTTTCTTTGGAATAAAGAATACAGGGGCCATTTGTGGGGATTTTGATGGGTGGATATAGCCCTTTTCTTGTTCGGATGTAATGAAGTTCCAGACTTCTTCTAATTCTGTGTCAGAGAGTGGGATCACCCATCCCTTCTTTAGTACAAAGTTGGGTTTGAGGTTGATGGCATGGTCCCAGGGTTTGTGTATGGGCATGTGCTTGGACTTCTCTTTGCTGAATACATTGAGGAACTTGTGGTATTATCTGGGTACCTTGTTGGCAAGTCCCTTTTCTATAGATCGGATTGCTGGATTCCAGACCTCTTTTATTAAGCCGGCCACATTGATAGTGATGTAGTTGCACATGCAGCAGCAAAATTTGATTTCTTTATTGACCCAGTCGATTAATGGATTGTGGCGTTGAAACCAGTCGTAGCCTAGATAGATATGGTGAGTTCCTAGATTTGTTACCAGGGTGTCGACTCCTTCAGAGTGACCCTGATATGAAAATACCACTGAGACATAGTCCATGATGGTACTGTGGGACAAAGAAGTTCCATTGGCATTAGTGATAGAATGAGGGAGAGATAATTTTTTGGTGGAAATACCTAGAGTGATTACCCATTTTTTGTCCACAAAAGTTTGAACTACTCCAGAGTCTAGGAGCACTTTTTCTGTTGTTTTTTTTGCCATTTTTGGTTTCTGTGAGAGTAAATGTCAGTATTAATGTCAAACTCCTCTGCAGGAGAGGTATTCCTGAGGGTAAGGTTAGGGTTAGAAGATGAAACAGGTAAAAAAGAAAAATTGCTTGTAACCAGAGAATTAAGCACACTATTTTTATTCTCTGGTGCTGTGCTCCAAAGAGATGCTCCTTCAGAGTCAGTATTGTAACTATTACAAACAGAATTGTTCAGTGTATCATTAACACCCAACAGACTGTTCATCTCCCCAAGTACAGCGAAGTGGTTAAAAGAAGGAGAAAAACGTGAAGAAGAAGAATGAAGGTCTGTAGCCAAGTAGATACCTCTCTCTACTCAGCCTTGCCTTTTCCCTTTAGTCTCTTGGCAGTGAGCTGGCATGCTCAGGACTCAAACATACCAAGGTAGTAGGCTTGTGCCTCTTCAGTCATTCACGGAGGATTTCTGGAACCTTGTGTGGTTTTAGGGACTGTGGCGATGGATGTGGTGGGAGCGAGGGGAATGTCGCGGAAGGGAGCAGGGCAAGGTGGAGTGTAGTGAGTTCAACCGGTAACCGGGTCGAAGATGGGGCAACCTCAAGGCTTGTGCGGTTCTTTGCAAGCACAGGAGAGGTGTCCTAGCTTACTGCAGTTATAACATGTACATGTCTCTTGTTGAGGCTGGACAGCGCATGTGTCCATCAGGGTGCCTTGTCCCAGTTGCATACCTACTTCTGTGAATCGAGGCTCGAACTGACATTGCTGCAGTTGTTTGCTTCTCTTCAACCACATCTTCTCAAACATTTTGCCCATCTCTACTGCTTTCTCCTGCCAGGTAGTCAGTGAGTCAGCAAGAGTGGGGCTCCTTGTTGACAACTGAAAATAAATGTTATAGTTGATTCGCTCTTTATAGAGGCGGAGGACATTGTTGTTGTGTCTTGACAGGTCTGTGTCCTGTTAAAGAAGCTCAAATTGCTGAGTGAAGACCTCGATTGGCATGGAGCCTTGCTGAAGGTTGGTCAGCCAAATGTATAATTCTTCTTTGAGGATGTCAATTCAGAAGTGGTCCTCAACTTCCTTTTTAAGTTTGTCCCAAGTTGGCCATTCAAGGGCAGACTTCTTTTGATATTTCTCCAGGGTGATTCTAGAGAATGACTTGGCTTTGCTGACCATACAAAGAAGGACAGCAGCTGTTTATTGGCAGTTGTCAAGACCCCCTTGACACTGTACCCATGTTGCGATTTTCACCCACCAGGGCCAAAAGGTGACACAATTGCCATCCCAGGTGCCAGGCTCAGCAATAAGCTTGGGGGGAAGGGTCAAGGACCTTGTTGTAGTGGCCTTGGCGAGCTGCTGTGTCATCTGCTGTTGTTGGAGCAAGGACACTTGCATGAGGGCGGCCATATTGGCCATTGTATTGCGGATGTCAGCCCATATAACGTTGGGGTCAATGGGTGGCGCTGCAGCTTGTTTGCCTTGTTGAGACATGGCTTACAAGAACTTTGAGGGGCAGTGGAGGATGGATTTGGAACAAAGATGGTAAAAGGCAGCAAAACAGTTGGTTTCAGGGTGGATGTTCTGAAGACTTCTGCAATGATTTTTGTACTTGTGTTGTGCCTGGGATAGAGCTAGTATAGGAGGAGGAGTGGGAGAGATGGCACAAGAAGAGAAGGAAGGGGAAGGAGAATGAATACATTGGTGTTGCTCGATAGGGGTCCTTTCATGAGTGGGGATTGGTTTGGGGAAATATTTATTTGATAGGGTGGTCATTGGGATCAACCTCATCAAAGGTGGGAGGAATCTCCCCTAGATAGTGCACGAAGTTGAGGGTATGCTTGTTATAAGAAAGTCCTTTGGTAAGAACATCTGCAACTTGCTCTGTTGTCGGAATATATTCCACCACTATCTTGCCTGAATCCAGCTTCTCCCGAATGAAATGATGTCGTATCGCAATGTGTTTTGTTCAATCATGGAACATAGCATTTTTCGTGAGAGCCATAGCTGACTAAT
>JBBPLC010000763.1:0-11558 GCA_038089535.1 Hemileccinum rubropunctum
TTCAGGGTAGGAGTTAGGGGCATTTATGATCCTGCAAGGGTCAGAGCTGATATATTTTAGTTCTCTTGCAAATATGAAGTCTTTCTAAAATGGCCCAACATTGGGACACTTATTTGAGCCACTGTAGCTATACAAGGATAACTATGAGTGTCCACTGCGCTATCTACCACAACAGATGACATGTTATTTACTACTCGAGCAGGTAATGCATCAGAGGAAAACATGTCAGTTCGAATATAAGGTGTGGATGGAATCACTTGCCTGATCATGCGAGGTCACAAGGGATCCTCAAGTCCAGCCGCATCTGCAATCTCCCCACCGACGTCCGAACAGTAGATATCGACCATGTCATCGCTGTCCCAAGAAGATTGGGGCGGTGGCATGATCTCTCGCCTGCGAGAGCATTGATTCTTTCGTCGTTTGGGAGCAACAGGTACCTCTTCCTCATCGCTCAAGATCTCCATGATACGCTGATCATCAGGTAGATTGGAAGCATCTGACACCGATAAGGGACCAGGGACACCAAAAATGAGGTCAGGGTTTTTGAGGATCCAATTAGGCTCACTCACCCTTTTGCCTTCGCTCGTTTCTTTGTCGAGCTTCCTAATCATCTCGGTGGACGGTTGGATCTCAAGACAATGAGCGAAGCTAAAGGCCTCTTTGATGCGGGTGTCGGTGGGGGGACCGCCAGCTCCCTGGTAAAGTTGGGGAGAAATGTGTGCGAGGGCATGGGGATTGGGAGTGGGCTCAGGACTGGTCATGTATGTGATGAAGGTGGAGGAGGCGATGTGGGCATGATCGGCCTGTGACTTGCCCTTCTTCTTGCCTTGACAGGTTTTCTTTCCTGAGCCTTCCGCGCTAGCATTCCCTTGCGGCGGTTGCTGCTTGGGTTGTTGCTGCTGCTGGAAGCAAGGGTCGTCACCTTTCCGCTTCACAGCCGATATTTTATTGGCCTGAGCTGGTTGCTTCCCCTTGTGCCCTCCGAGAAGGCGCTGATCCCATGACAGGACCGCAGCCTTGTAAATCTCGTCGACGGTGGGGGTTTTCGGTGCACCAGCTACATCCTTGGCTTGGATCATCATTTGTAAAATAACGTTCATGGTGGAAGGGAGCTTGCTCAAAAGCAGCATCACCTGAATACCAGCAGGGATATCATAACCAGTGGCCTTTAACCTCGCAAAGAGGTTTGCTGCCTTGTCAAGGGCAGGGGCAGGATGCGACGCACTGGGAATTGAGAGCTCAAGCAACTCCTTGAAGATATCATAAGCACCAGCTAGGCCAGGCTTGGCATACTCATTGTGGAGCGCCTTCACGAGGTTGGCAGCGTCCATAAGGTCAGTGTGTTTGACTCTGATGGGCTCAGAGAGCCTCATCTTAATCGACCCCAGGATTTGGTTGTTAGCCTTGGACCACTGGATCCAGGCATTTTTGTCATCAGCGTCACTTTTGTCGGTCAATGCTGCTAGACGCGAGAGCTCAAGGGCCTAAGTGGACCTGGTAGATTGGAGGTAGGAGGCCATTGCTGGCCACCATGCCTGCCAGTTCGTCCCGTTGAAGACGGGGATGGAAACATCTTTCATGGAGAGAGACATAGTAAAGGTTATCTGGAATGCAACAGCGTCAGCGTGCCATTCCAGCATAGGTTCATTACCATGGTGCTATCCGGTGCATAGAAACAGTCTTTTGATGTTCTCTAGCACAATGAATGCGCAATGATGATGAGCATAAGGTCAGGCAACATGTAGATGCAGTCTTTCAACGCACACTACAGTACACTCCCAGGGCTCATAACCTGTTGAAAGCATACAGGTGGTAAGGTAGAGGAATACCTGACACCCACCAAGGTTAGAGGGGTTGGTTTAAGGAGATGGTTGTGATAAGAACACAAGATGCTATTCGAACTCAGACGACTGAGTTCCAACTTATATACTACATAGACCATGTGACTATTTCCTAAATGAGGTAAGCTACACTACAACTAGTAAGTAATAAGTAGCGTTGAGAGCTACTACATGGTGCTCAATCAACAAAAGGTTGCGATAAGAAACTGCAATGAACAGAAGAATGGCGTGTGGAGCTTAGACTCGGGTTGAATTGAATGGCCACCTGGATCTGGTCATCAACATGTGTATCATTTGGATGGCTCCCAACCAGCTGGTCGTCGACATTACTAATGCATGTCCAGATTGATTTCTTGGACGGTTCCCAAATTGGTTGTCAGCATTGTTTGTGCGTGCCCAGATCTGGCATGAGATTATTAGTCAAGACCTTCTGGGAACAGAGTAACCCTCACTGATGCGTGTGTGAACTTGTTCCTTGTTCGCTTCATACTCTACAATGCACTAGAAATTGCTTTAGCAGCAAAAAGCTGGCTGATATCTCGGTGGACACAGCTGTCTCTCTCGGAGTCAGATAGCCTCGATTCTAGCCTGAGGAGTGGCTGTACTTGTCCTAAAATGCTTATCAACATTATCTTGATGCATCGCAACTCGGACTTTCGGAATGGAACTATGAGTGAAAATTCCATTTACTCAACCCATTTCCTTGAGATCTGGTTCAGAAGATCTGTCTTGCAGCATCTCTTGATGACTAGCTGCTTCTTGCAATGTGTTTCACCTAGTCTGCATTATAACACCGCTTCTTCCACACTGTCACCGGCATATCATCCATTTGGATCTCTACCATCATGATGGATACTTTATGATCCGTGTTGGAATGTCAAGACATGGTAACCGATGTGGCAGTGCCGCTTGGAACCTCGTGTGCCACATGAGGCAACCTATTATCATTGCACCAATTGCAGAGTCATACACATGTTCAGAGAAGTTGTGGAGGTTTGTAAATGGATCTGCAAATAAGCGGAAGTAAATTGTGTGTGCTGCTGCATTGTGTGATGCTGCCAGTACTGGCAGTGGCACCACTGCGGACTGGTGTGACAGGTTGTTAAAGCAAGTTTGAGAACACACCTATTAAGTTCCTACATTCCACAGCAGGGCAGATACATCGCCCTTCTCCGGGAAATAGCACCTTCCCCTTCCGTAGGGTTTTCGATTGAACTGCAAGAAACACTGCCTGTCTGCTTCGCTCGGAACATTCTTCGTGAGTTACTAATAGAACCAAGACTCAGAGAATTCAAACTAATGTTGGATAGGCTATAGACTTCTCACAATTTAGGTCCCCATCGAAAGCCATGTTGTCAAGAGAGGGTGATGTTGTGGGCAAAAAAAAACCCCAAGGGTGGGTAGACATTGAGCATAGTAGTATTCAGTATACTTTGGAGGGGAACCCAGTCTGCGGCGCAACCATGAGGTGTTATAGTTCAGGACCTATACACTACGTTTTTCACTTTTTCATTACTTTCAAACTTAACATTTTCTTTCTCTTTTCGAAGTCATGTGATTAGCGCACGTGACCGTGAGATCTCTCACGTGACCTGAGGCCTAGCCCATGATGTCATCATGACGTCACGCCTCACATCTTTCATCTCTGTTCATTTTCCCATGAGGACGCTTATTTCTTCCCACACGGACTTCTCGCCGTCCTCATGGTTTTCTCATTTCTTTTCCTTCTCTCACCGGCCCTCAATCGATTAGGACTCAGATGACCTACCCTAAACTCACTTACTTACATATATAAACTCTCTCTCCTTGTCGTCTATTCCCCAGTCCTATTCACTTGAATACCTTCCTCCTTAGGGGCCTATCCATTTGACTACCACTCTTCTGTATTCCTTTCCTTACTCTGCAATTGCCGGCTTTGTGCACGTAATTGCACACTCATCGTCGTACCCTGTTTATGCTCTATCTCGGCACCGTTAATTTCCTCGTCGCCGACTACCACGTACTCGTCCACGTTTGGCTGGACACTCGTCACCGGACCATCCACACTGTCGCTGAAGTAGCCCAACACCTAGATTAGGTGTTGTTCTACTTTGTTTAAGTTCTTATCCTGTTTCAGTTGAATAGGACTGCTGCAAGGCCGAACTGTTCATTTCCTCTTGCCATCACCGTTACATGCGCTCTCGTGCTTGCACAGATCATCTCGCACTTCAGCAACAACAAGCAGCGGTCAACTTCTATGCCGCCATCCATATCATTCGTCTTTCGCCCGCACCAGAGCCACCCCGCCTCTTCGCCCCGAACTTTGCGCACTACCTAGGTCTTCCGGAAATCGCCAACGAGGTTGACCCTAACGACCATCCCATCGAACAACCTCACGAGTATTTTCCCGCTCCTATCCCTTCCCATGAACCAACTCCTGCTCCCCGCTCTCCTTCCCCTTCCTTCTCTTCTCGCGCCGTCTCCCCCGTTCCTCCACCACCAGCTCTACCCTGCGCACATCGTCAGCGCAAACACCGTCGCCCCGAACTTAAAAATGTTCAGCCTGAAACCAGTCGTTTCCCCGCCCTCTTCTGCCTCCGCCCTCACGCCGTTCTCCGCCGCCCATCTAAGTTTCTATAAATATGTCTGAACAAGCTGCCACCCCTCCCGTCGACCCCAACGTTACATGGGCCAATATCCGTAACACGATGGCCAACATGGCCACCCTTCTCCAAGCATCTCTGCTTTTGCAGCAACAAATGATGCAGCAACAAATGATGCAACAACTAGCCAAAGCTGCGACAACACGTACCTCGTCGCTCCCCACTAAGCTTATCGCCGATCCCGGTACATGGGATGGTAACCGAGTAATGTTTCGCCCCTGGTGGGTCAAAATCGCTACTTGGGTTCAATGTCAGGGTGGTCTAGACGATCGTCAGCAAACTGCCACTGTTCTCCTCCGAATGGTGGGCAAAGCCGAGTCATTCTCGAGAATCACTCTCGAGAAATATCAGAAGAAGAACTCCGTCCTCGAATGGCCAACGTGGGACGAGTTAAAGAAAGAAGTCGAAGAAAACTTCAGGATTGACATCCTGAAAGAAGAATCCTACATCTGGCTCACCAACCTTCGGCAGGGTTCAATGCCAATCGAGGTGTTTACTCAACAATTTGAACTGTTATGACAGGATGCGGACCTGTCTCGACACGACAACAATGTCCTGCATTTGTATAAAGAACGCATTGATTATAATATTTACTTTCAGTTGTCAACAAGGAGTCCCACCCTCAAAGACTCGCTTGCCACCTGGCAAGAGAGCGCCATCGAGATGGGCAAAATGTTCGAGAAGATGCAGTTGAAGCATAGTAAACAACCGCAGCAACGTCAATACGAGCCCCACTTTACCAAAGTAGGCATGCAACCGGGCTGAGGCGCCCCTATGGACACTCGCGCAGTCCAACCGACCCAGCAGGAAACAAGGACCTGCTACAACTGTAACAAGGTCGGTCATATCTCACACATGTGCAAAGAACCGTGCAAACCGCATGGCCGGCCTATCTTTGACCCGGTCACTGGCCGCACACGCTATGCCCCGCCTCGCCCCACTCCTCTCCGCGAGATACCGCTCACTCCCACCACCACTATCGCTGCCGTCCCAGAAACGGCACAAGGTTCCGGAAATCCCCCGTGGATAACCGAAGAGGCCCAGGCCTACTACCTAGATATGTTCGAGTCCCGAGCCCGCCAGCTCACTGCAGAAGGACTCAAGGGAAAAGGCAAGGCCGAGTAGAGAGAGGTACCTACTCGGCTAAGGACCCTAGTTTTTTATTTTCTTCTTCTTCTTTCTATAATTGCTTCGCTATACTAGGGGAGATGGACGGTGGGTTGGGCAACGTTGACTTACCGAACAATTTGTGTTATACTAGTTACAATACCGACTCCGAAGGAGTGTCTCTTCGGAGCGCAGCACCGGAGGATAAACATAGTGTGCTTAATTCTCCGGATATGAACAATTTTTCTTTTTTACACGATTCCACTCCTAACCCTAACCTTACCCTCAGGAATATCTCTCCTGCTGGGGAATTCGACATCGACACTGACATCTATTTTCAGAAAAACAACAAATGGCAAAAAACATCAGAAAAAGTGCTTCTCGATTCAGGAGCAGTCCAAACATTCGTGGATAAAAAATGGGTAATGTCTCTCAGAATCCCTACAAAAAAATTATCACTTCCCCGTTCCATTTCTAATGCCGATGGGACCTCTTCATCCCACAGAATAATCACAGATTACATTTCAGTTGTGTTTTCTTACCAAGGGCACTCTGAAGGAATCAACGCCCTGGTAACGAATTTAGGCACCCACCGTATTTATCTAGGCTACAACTGGTTCCAACGCCACAACCCTCTCATTGACTGGGTCGATAAAGAAATAAAGTTCTGTCGTTGCACCCGCAACTGCATAACAATTAATGCAGCAGGACTAATTAAAGAGGTCTGGAACCCATCTATTCGCTCCATCGAGGAAGGACTCGCCGAAAAAGTACCTAAGCAGTACCACGAGTTTCTTGACATATTCAGCAAAGAAGAATCAAAACGAATGCTAGTCTGCAAACCTTGGGACCACGCAATCGATCTTAAACCCGATTTCGTCCCCAAAAAGGGTTGGGTAATTCCACTCTCTGATGCAGAATTAGAGGAAGTTCGAAACTTCATAACCTCCGAGCAAGAAAAGGGCTACATTTGCCCATCAAAATCCCCACAAACGGCTCCCGTATTTTTTATTCCCAAGAAAACCGGCAAGAAACGACTAGTCATGGACTACCGATATTTAAATGAGGGTACAGTCAAAAACTCATACCCCCTTCCTCTCATTTCAGCACTCGTCGATCATCTCAAAGGCGCGGACAAATTTACCTGCCTCGATCTTAGGTGGGGTTACAACAATGTTCGCATCAAGGAAGGCAACAAGTGGAAAGCCGCGTTCGTTACGCCCCTAGGGGCCTACGAACCAGTTGTCATGTATTTCGGGATGACTAACTCCCCTCCCACGTTTCAACAGATGATGAACGACATATTTAACGACATGTACGCTGCGGTTATCGTATATCTTGACGATATGTGTATCTTCACCAAAAATAAATCCAATGAGGAACACTCTGAGGTCGTAAAGGAAGTCTTGCGCCGGTTACGCAAAAACGACCTTTATGCAAAACCCGAAAAATGCGTATTTAACGCCGAGAAGGTCGACTTCCTAGGCATGACGGTATCTGCCGACGGTGTCAGCATGCAAAACAACAAGGTCGATGCAATATTCGACTGGCCTGCTCCCATGAAGCTCAAACAGCTTCAATCGTTCCTCGGATTATGTAACTATTATCACCACTTTATTAATGGTTTTGGACAGATCGCTCGCCCCCTCAACGATCTGACAAAAAAGAACGTGCCATACATTTGGGGGGAGGCACAACAAAATGCGTTTGATACACTCAAAAAACAGTTTACCTCTGCCCCTCTTCTCGCCTTCCCCAATGGTTCAAAAGAAATGCGTGTTGAAACCAACGCCAGCGACATTGCCACAGGCGCAGTATTGTTGGTCTTAGGGGAGGATAACTCATGGTGCCCCTGCACATTTCTCTCTCACTCTTTTTTCTCTGCCAAACGTAACTACCCAGTTTACAACAAGGAGTTACTCGCTATCATCCGCACCCTTGAAGAATGGCATCACTATTTAATCGGTAAAACTAACTTCAAGAATTGGACAGATCACAAAAATCTCGAATACTGGAAAAAACCGCAGACGCTCTCGGGCCGTCAAGCCCGCTGGCATGAGCTGCTGCAGGAATTCAATTACACACTTATCTATCAACCTGGCAACACGAATGGACGTGCTAATGCTCTTTCCCGTCACCCTGACCATGGCGACGCCGTCGATAAATTGAACGAGGATATTACCGTCTTCCCTTCCACTATTCTCCGTTCCTCCACCTTATCTATTCCGGTCGAATTGACTTCCACAGACGCCCGCTTACCCTCGAAGGGCTCTCCCAATGCTGCAGGCTTCGACCTGTATACGGCTGTTGATCTTGACATACCCGCCCACGACCAAGCTCTCATACCCACCCATGTCAAGATTCAACTCCCCTCTGGCACCTACGGCAGAATTGCACCACGTTCGGGTCTTGCCCTCAAACATAAAATTGATGTCATGGCTGGAGTCATTAACGCCAATTATAGGGGAGAAATTGGTGTAATTCTGTTCAACCACTCCGATTCCCCTTTTCACATTTCTAAATTCAACCGCATTGCACAACTAATTATTGAAAAAATAGAAAACCCAATGTTAACAGAAGAAAAGACTCTCGAAGAGTCCCAATGAAATGACAAAGGTTTTGGCTCCACAGGAGTAAAAGCAATCTCTTCCACTTCTCTATCCCCTAACTTTGAAACTAAATTATCTTTGGAATCTGCCAGAATGGACGTTGACGCTGTCAACGAATACAAATACTATGCAAATGAAAAATTTTTCAGAAATTCAAATGGGATTATTTTCATCCCCCCTTCTCTTCGCACCAAGTTAATCTCACTATTTCATGATTCTCCTGTCGCAGGCCACCCTGGCTGCGACCATACCATTTCCTCTATCAAACATTTTTATTGGTGGCCAGGCGCTGCCAAAGACATTTCTTCTTACGTCGAACACTTTCAGGTGTGCTCCCTCACGAAGGGTTCGTCAAAGCCACCTGTTATAGGATTCGCGATACACAACTACTATAACACTAGGACGCTTATCTTATCTTATCAGGTAGCATCTCACATGACAACCCCCACAGCTAGGCTTAGGGTCTAGGACCACACCTAGACTGGTCACGTGACATGACGTCATTGTAGGGCCTGGAGCCATGACCTCATTGGTCTAGGCTATGACATCATCAGTGATGTCATGCCTCATGGTAACCTCATGGACACCTCATGTTACCTTAGTTATCTACCTTAGACCGGCCCTCACGTATACAGGGAGCCTCCCCTAAACCGTACCCTTACATATATATACTGCAGACCCTCCCTGTATTTACCTTAGTTCTATTCACTTGTATCTTGCCCGGTTCCCCACGTCCGAACTGCCTGAGGTACATAGTGGGTGTTCTACCCCACACTCTTGCCGGGTTATGCTATCCCATTATGAAAGGCACTCGTCATCGAACCCTTCCCCTCCTTGTTGGCCTTATCTATTGGCTAGATGCCACTCGTCATCCACGCCAGCAGGAACCTTCCTGCAAGGCAGATGGAGCTGCCTCATTTGCCGTTCCACTCCGTTACACCACCGGCAGGAAAACTTATGCCCTTACCTGTCCCTTCCCACCCATGGGAAGATATATCTTTTGATTTTGTTACCGGACTACCCCTTTCTAATGGTTTTGACTCTATTGGGGTAGTCATCGACTGTTTTTCTAAAGAGATTGTTCTTTTTCCATGCCTTAAAACCACTTCTTCCTCGGACTTAGCCGCTTTATTTAGAGATCACGTATGGTGTCTCCATGGACTTCCCAACACTATCCTCTCGGACAGGGGACCACAATTCGTCTCAGAGTTTACCAAAGAGCTTTGCAAAGTTCTTGGTATACAGCAGAAACTCTCCATGGCATACCATCCACAAACTGATGGTCAGACGGAACAGGTCAATCGAGAAGTAATCACATATCTCCAAGCTTATGTTGCAAAAAAACAGGAGACTTGGGCTTCGTGGCTGAAAATGGCACAATTTGCGCACAATAATACCCTTACCACTGCCACAGGAACCACACCTTTTTCCATTACGTGAAACTATTCCCCACACATGGGTACGGAGCCCACAAACTCCACTATGACTCCTGGGGGGTTGTTTGGCAAAACTATGGGATGAGCTCATGAAGAGATCACTTCCACCTTACAAAAAACCCGCGATTGGATGTCGCACGCACAAACATCCAAGCGCTCTTCAGCTCCTGAGTATTCCATTGGAGACCTAGTCTGGCTCTCCACCGAACACCTCTCCCTCCCTTACCCCGCACGTAAATTAACTCAAAAATTTATTGGCCCCTATCGTGTTACCACCGTACTCCCTAATGCTGTCACCCTCGCCCTTCCTTCCTCCATTTCCATTCATCCCACTGTCAACATCTCTCGCGTAAAACCCTACAAAGCCCCACTGGACGGACAAAACGTATTTAAACCAGATCCCATCACCATGACAGAAGACCATCACGAAGAATACGAAGTCGACCATATCGTCCAGTTGCGGCTTCACCGGGGGAAGTTACAATACCTCATCCACTGGAAGGGATGGGATGAGGTGGATCACACCTGGGAACCCGCGGTTAATTTAAAACATGCGCAAGATGCAATCGCCGAGTTTCATGCTTCTCACCCTAACGCCCCACACCCCATTCGGGGTAACTCCAAGACAGAATTCGTTTCCCTCTTCTGTCCGTTCTGTCCTTCCTATACTGAATTCACCGATTCTCGACTAGATCTCGAATCTGGTAAATGGGGGGTAGTGTTATAGTTCAGGACCTATATGCTACGTTTTTCACTTTTTCATTACTTTCAAACTTAACATTTTCTTTCTCTTTTCGAAGTCACGTGATTAGCGCATGTGACCATGAGATCTCTCACATGACCTGAGGCCTAGCCCATGACGTCATCATGACGTCATACCTCATGTCTTTCATCTCTGTTCATTTTCCCATGAGGACGCTTATTTCTTCCCACACGGACTTCTCGCCGTCCTCATGGTTTTCTCATTTCTTTTCCTTCTCACACCGGCCCTCAATCGATTAGGACTCAGACGACCTACCCTAAACTCCCTTACTTACATATATAAACTCTCTCTCCTCGTCATCTATTCCCCAGTCCTATTCACTTGAATACCTTCCTCCTTAGGGGCCTATCCATTTGACTACCACTCTTCTGTATTCCTTTCCTTACTCTGCAATTGCCGGCTTTGTGCACGTAATTGCACACACATCGTCGTACCCTGTTTATGCTCTATCTCGGCACCGTTAATTTCCTCGTCGCCGACTACCACGTACTCGTCCACGTTTGGCTGGACACTCGTCACCAGACCATCCACACTGTCGCTGAAGTAGCCCAACACCTAGATTAGGTGTTGTTCTACTTTGTTTAAGTTCTTATCCCATTTCATGAGGACCACAGTCCCTTTTATTTGGGTCCACACCCGCTCTTTTGCCTGAAATTGAGCCTGCTTGTCTTGGCTTTGGGACATTATTGATCTGATCTCCACCTCAGATGCATCGTGGACCTGGACAAGACAGCATGCGAGGCTGCTGAAGCAGAACACATAACCATTCAAGTGAAATAGTGGCCCGCAAAATTGTATACCTGGGTCATTCTATGATTACTCTAGTAAGTCTCTGCAATATACCAGTGTCTTGGAAATGATGTCACGAGAAGATGGTGCAAGTGTATTATGAGTAAGATAAAAGGGATCAGATCCCGGATTTTACTACTACATTACCGAAGGCATCCCGGACGTGTGGCTGACATGCAGTGACCGTCACCATCTCGGATGGTACGATATGTACCCAATGCTCAATGCGCTATGGCAAAGCTTACAATATCAGTATTCACCTTGAGGCTATTATTTAAATCCGTTACATTTGAGGTACAATTCATAACCACATTGACAAGTAAAATTGCACCATCTACCAGGAGCCATTTTCATAAACAGTTGGGTCACGC
>JBBPLC010000764.1:0-11555 GCA_038089535.1 Hemileccinum rubropunctum
TCCCACTCGTACCACTAGCATCACTTCACTTTCAACAACTATCTAAATGGCTCGTACCAAGCAAACTGCCCGCAAGACTACTGGTGGTAAGTGAGCTTGCATTGTTGTGTTGGATATGATATTCAATGTACTGCAGGTAAGGCCCCGCGTAAGCAACTTGCAGCCAAGTCTGCTGCTCGCAAGACTGCTGCCAACGTGAGTCAGATTGTATACACTGCATTTGATTCGACTGACTAGTCTTGTTCAGACAACTGGTGGTGTGAAGAAGCCTCATCGATTCCGTCCTGGAACAGTTGCCCTTCGTGAAATTCGTCGGTACCAAAAGTCGACCGAGTTGCTCATTCGTAAACTTCCCTTTCAACGTCTCGTGCGTGAAATCGCACAGGACTTCAAGGTCAATCTTTATTTTATTTGACACTACATCGTGCTTACGTGGGATGCTCCAGACTGACTTGCGATTCCAATCGTCTGCTGTGATGGCATTGCAAGAGGCTGCAGAGGCTTACCTCGTTTCGTTGTTTGAAGATACCAACCTTGCTGCTATTCATGCCAAGCGTGTTACCATCCAGCCCAAGGATCTCGCCCTCGCTCGACGGTTACGCGGCGAGCGTTCATAGACATTTTATTCCTATTTTATACGGCTGTATCATTACTGTATTCTCCCTACAATCTCGATATTGCTTCTACAATGTGCTGCATGAGAACAAACCTGAACATGAATACTCACATGTTACTCGTCGATGATGTCGAGCACCGATATCAGGGCCACCTTGGGTTTGATGACAATAACCTCGGATGGCTTCCTCTCTTCGCCTCCACCGTCAACCATGATGCGCTGCATCAACCCCAAGTCTGTTGCGCACAGCACAACTTCCTGGCGTCCCTCCGTCCCTTGCGTCCTCTCACCACTGTCATACGCGTCCTCCATCTGCCTCTCATCAAACGTCACGTCAGGCCACACTACCAACACTTCAAAATCCTCCGAGATCACCCCCACGCCAATGATCTTATTTACTTGCCCAGCAAGCGACACGAAATGGTGAATCTTGTCTGCAAACTTTGTCCAAAGCGCAGACGTAATATCAGTTTTGGACACAATGCAGCCGGCTGCCAAGAGAATGTCAGAGAATCCTGCGATAATGGTCGTGTCGATGGTGTGCGCGAGTTCAGGATTGCTGATGCAGGCCGGCAGAGTATATGCGCGCGTCAGGGCACGCCAATTCCCAGAGATGGCTTGCCCCTCTGTCAAAATGGCGACGCGTCAACACGCAGGTTCTGCAACATATCAAAAACCGCCTTACCTGTCTCCCGCATTCTCTGATATATCGCATCAATATAGATGTTATGCGATTGCTCTTCTTGTCCCATGCTCCACGGTGACGCGATCCAGTATAGTGAATATATCAGATAGGCTCGAAATGCCATTTCGATCAGGATAGGATTGTCCTTGTGGTTCCTCGTCCCCAGTAGTTGCATGAGCCTGACACCCAAGCTCTCCGATGTCCCTGAATGTTCAATGATTTCTGTGGCCGTCTGATCTGTGCGTGGTGTCTCCAGCGTGAAGTTCTCGACAGCCCACTCGACCATATACGTTGTGCTCTGTTGCACTTCTTCGTTGAGCTTGCGTAGCATATCGACAACCTCTGCACCCGAGAACGTGTCCGCGGTCGTGAGGAACCTCTGAACACCCTGCAGTTCCGATGTACGCAACTCGAGCGTCGCCCTCATCGAATGGTGCTTGTTACTCAGCGCGTCATACTCGTTCTTCTGTGCCTCATACTTTTGTCTCAGCACAGCACAGTCTTCTTCCGCTTTATGCTTCTGCTGGAGCGCAGACTGGTGCTCGTGACGCACGGCATTGAGCATCCTCGCTTGCTCTTCGTACTGGAGGCGCAGCGCGATATAGGCACCGTCAATTTGCTTCCGTTGCTCCAGCGCAATCTGACGCTCGTGGCGCACGACAGCGAGTTTCTTGGATCGTTCCTCGTGGCGGTGCTCGAGCGACGCATAGGCATCCGCAAGCGATTGCTTTTCCTCGAGCACATTTTGGTGTTCGTGCTGGAGCGCACCGAGCTCCCGCGACTGTGCCTCGTAAAGGTGCTGGAAGCTTGCTGATGCGGGCGCGGTCGGTTCCACCCCAAAGGCGTGAGCGAGGGGAGGGCGGTGCATATTGTAGTTGTCTGTCAGCGACGGATAACGCCTGCTGCGCGTGGAATCCTGCCTGTCGTGGGTACTGTCTCCGTCGTGGTCGTACCGACGTGGATCCTCGTCTTTGGGTGGTCTGGACTGCAGGTGAAGAGCAGTGTAAGTATGTACTTGTTCTTTTGATTGGAGTGAACTTCAAGGTAGCTCACCTCGTCTCTCATCTTGGCTCCTTCGCTTTCCCTTGAATAGATGGACGCTTGATCCTTGGTGGGGGATGCAGCCGATTTTTCCTGTTGTTCTGAGCCATCTCGGCCTATATCCATTCGCTCCTGAGCTGGGGCGGTCTCGTTTTGAATGTGGGATGTGGGGTAGGTAGCTCCCTGTGCGGACACAGACAACGCGGGCGTCACGATGGCAGAAGACCCTACCGTCTTGTGGTGTCATTGCGGCATTAGAACCAGTACCCAGAAAGTTGAAATGGATACCATACCTCTCGTGAATGACGAGGCGCAGGCAATTGGCCACCGTCTCGGTCTCTACGACGGCGGGGAGCCCTATCGTCGGTAGTGGCATGGTGGGTATGGTTGTGCGAAGACATGGATGCTATCAGCTTGACGATGCGCCTAAGAAGTTTGCACATCCGAAAGTAACATGCAAAACGCCTCGAGAAAGAGGTACCGGTGACCTGAGTATAAAGCGGGTGGGTGGTGGGCAAGCTGGAGCTGGAGGAAGAACTTGGCACGACTGTGTTTCGTGCATCAGCCTGCAGGCCATCGAACCGCAAGGGGTTGTCTTCAGGGTATCTGAGTCATGGCCTCCTCGCGTCATGGTCGAGACTTGGGATACAAATAAGAGGGGTCCATGGACGACCCAGTGGTTTAGCCGGTAGTCTCTTGTGCGTAGGAGTTTCCAAGTTATTAGCGGACGAGTTCAAACACTTGGACTGAACTTTGTTTGTGAACTCATTGACGCCAATTGTACAGCAAGTTCGGAAATGAGCCACTGACCAGACAAACAACAGGTTGCCTCAACCCTCGTTCCTTCCAGCATGCGGCGCTCTCCTGGGTCTCGACTCTTGAGGGCGTTGTTGATCCCATGATGTCTTGGCAGCATATAAAAGCTGCGCCCCAGCCCCGCAAATTCCACTCTGAATTGCGGACTAGCCATGCCTGCGCAACTCAGGCGAAAGCCATACGCTGGCTTGACACGTCAGCTCGTGCTTGCGTTCGATGTCGGTACCACGTACAGCGGTATCTCGTATTGCATCCTCCAGCCGGGGGAAATTCCTCAGCCTCAAAGCGTGATGAAGTATCTTTACTCGGTTTTTATCTTTTCACCCTGTCTTTGACTTGGTATGTGCTAGATACCCGAAACAAGGACAGGTTGGCGACTTCAAAGTTCCGTCTGTCATGTACTACGATTCCAAGGGAAACTTCAAAGCGGCCGGTTACGAGGCCCTCACGGACGAAATGACTGAAAAGGCAATAGCCGAAGAATGGGTGAAGCTCGAATGGTCAGCCATCAGCGACTTGACTACGACACTTTCTTACCCACACCATAGGTGGAAGCTTCACCTGCGCCCGAAACATATCTCATCCACGCACATCAAGGATGGCGATATCCCACCCCTTCCAAGAGGCAAATCCGTCGTTGACGTCCTGAAAGATTTCATCAAGTACCTTTTCCAGTGCGCCGAAACGTACATCCAAGAGTCTTACCCGAGATACATATGGCTCTCGGTCAAGGACGACATCCAGTTCATCTTTACGCATCCGAACGGTTGGGAAGGCGCTCAGCAGCAACAAATTCGGCGTGCAATTGAGCTTGCTGGGCTCGTCCCTGGCACATCCGACGGACGTGCTCGCGTGCGCTTTCTGACAGAGGGTGAAGCGGGTCTTCACTTTTGCATCTGGGATTTGTTCGCGTCGGGGGTACCCGATCAAGAAAAGTATCCTCAGGGTCAGGGTGTCGTCGTCATCGATGCTGGTGGAGGTACTCTGGACTTCAGCATGTATTCCATGAAGTTTGATCCGACGTCTTTTGAGGAGATTGCTCCGGCTGAGTGTAAGTATATCATCGTGTTCTTTCTGCCATTGCATCCCTTTGTCCTTGTCGTCAGGCCGTCTCCAAGGGTCAGTATTCGTTACACGCAGAGCAAAGAGGCTATTGCAAAGTAGGTGATGTTTTCACTCTCTTGCTCTCGCGCTGACAGGCCTTAAAAACCAATACCAGAAAAACTCCAAGGCTCGCGTTATTCTAGCGCAGAAATGATAGATGACATCACCAACACATTCGACCAGACAACCAAGCTTCACATTTGCAATGCCGAACAACCGGCTTACATCAAAGTAGGCAGTCTTCGCGAGAATGATCTAGAGCATGACATCAGGGCTGGAAAGTTGAGACTTTTGGGGTAAGCAAGACATCTGTTCCACACTGATGGATCTGTGATGTCCGAGCGTTGGCCCCAGGCAAGAAGTCACCAAACTTTTTGATGATTCCATCAGCGCTGTCATCAGTGCGTTCGAACAGCAGCGTAGCTATGTGACCATGCCCATCACCGTGCGTAACTTTCTCCGGGTCTGAACATAGGCACATGATTCATGTTTACGAGTACAGATGGCGTTCCTTATCGGTGGATTCGGAGCGAGCGATTGGTTTTGGTCACAACTTGAGTCGTATTTCAAGTCACAAGGCATTGAGCTTGCCCGTCCGAGTAGAGTGTACGTATGCGTCTTCTCTTGCTAAACAAAACGAGTTTTATTAGTGAGCTATCCTTCTAGTCATAAAGCGGTCCCCGATGGCGCCTTGTCATTCCTTGTCGACCATCTAGTCAAATCGCGCGTCGCACGTGCCACATACGGCACAAAGTTTTCTGCCTTTGTCGATGAGGAGAATCCCGAGCATATTTCCAGGAGACACACCTGGCATACGGGTGGAGATGGACGTCTTATCCTCCCGAATGCATTTGAAGGCATTCTCCGAAAAGTTAGTCCTTCTGTTCGTTCGTCGTATGAGAATCCAATGCCAATGCGAGTGTGGTTTTGCAGGGCGTTCAGGCCAATGAACAAAAGGAATTTCGGTGTCCCTTTTCCTTCCTTGGGACGAGTCTGTTTGAATTCGGTCTCAAGACGTTGTCTATCTGGTGCTACCGAGGCACGCTCTCGGATCCGCAATGGCTTGATCGTGACGAGGGTAAGCTCCTCGCGCCAGCTTTGTAGCCACTTCTGAGTCGATTACTGTAGGATCATTCACGACGCTCTGCACCATCCGTTTTGATCTACAGGAGGCGGCAAAAACGTTGACTCCACAAAGAAAAGTCTTGGGTCTAGGCTTTTACTATAGCCTTACCTTTGATGTCATCATCTCGTTTGGGAGCACGGAGTTTAGCGCGCAAGTCGCCTGGAAGGTGAACGTGAGCTGAACAATTTTTTTTTCTTGGCATTTTCTGATGCGATTGTCTTGTCAGGGCGTTGAGACCAGGCGAGTTATGCTCTGGCGACCTTCGTTCTTTCATCTCCCATTACTGACTTGTATGGACAGGAGCCCGGCGGCGATGATTTATGATGAAAGTTGAAGGTCATCCGATCACATTGTGTTGGTGGCGAGACGAACAGTTGTGCTCGTCACCCCAAGTGCACTCGTTCTGGATACTCTGTAACTACTTCTGTACTAGCTTTGTTTGACTAATGATCTGAATGTCATAGATGATGGTACGAGGGCCACCGCTCGCGTTAATTAATTCAGAAGTAGACCTCGCTGGCCAGTGTCATCCTCAAGGTTTCTTTGACGGAATCCGGGGAAGGATTTGGTAAAAGCCGAACAAGTCACTTACAAACAGATCAAGCCATTGATTAGCTTCTGTTCCGTACGAGGCAACCATGTATTCACATTGGTACCCGGATCAACGGGGAGTCTACATTTCACCCTTGCGCCATTGTGTAGCGGCGTTTTCTGCCAATAGATGGGCAAGTGGTCGCCACCAGATCGTAACCGGAGCGATCTTGTATCGACTGTTTTGCTGCAATGGCGAAATGGCGCGTCAGAGAATGATATTCGGGGGATTCGCCAGAACTTGACCGATGGCGCCCGTCCGTGGACAATCCAGCACAGCACTTGAACAAGGTTAGCGTCGACATCGACTGGGAATACTCATGCTGACACAAATGTACCCGGTATCACAGTCGGACCAATTTGTTTCAGACATTTTACGCGGGAGCAACTACCCTTGCCTGTTGTCCATCAAGCGAGAGATCGATCCGGACAACATGCTCCTTGAATTCGGATGAATGGGATGCCGAATAAATCTGTTCGTACTTAATCCATCGCACTGGGAAGTTGGACGACAGTGCATTGATATTAACTATCGCTGCCTCACGGACTTGGTTAGCATGCGTATTTATTTATGTACTTATTTTTGTGTATGGAATTTGATACCGTCGACGTCGTTTATTCCAGATTCTCTGGTGAACATCAATCGGGTTGCACTGACCTTCATCGCCGCAATATTCCGGGCCGTCGCATCAATTCCAGTGTGTTTAGTCAGCATTTGCTCTTACCCACTCCTGCTCTCCGGCCACGCACTTCCCGTTATTTACACCCATTCCTTGCTTTTGTACATGATTGCATATGAGACTCATGCTTCGTCCTGAATGGCGGCTCTGGCCCATCTCCACCTTTCTCGGCCTTTTGGACCTCAAGACGGGCGTCACGATCGCGCTCTTGTTCGCGGTACGTTGTTTGCGTTTCCTGACGGGCCACAGCATATTTTTCTCCAAAAAGCTCAATATCTCGTCAGCTTTTTAACAAGGTAGCAGGCGTGTACGGTCTTATATCAGTGTTGGCCGGCGCCGGAGGCTCGTTCGCACAGCTCAGCCTGTACCTCTACTCCCTCCTCGGTCTCGTCGCGCTCGGATGGGGACTCAAGGCGGTCAAAGAGGTCAGTCCGCTTTACCTCGTCATCCAACCCGTCGTTTTCTGTCGCGTGATTCAAATCCCATTTACCTTTTTCTGCATTTTTTCCACCCTTCCCTTGAAAAAGGAAAATGCCCAGCAGACGCTCTACTTTGCACATTTGTTCTTCGTCGATCACATGTTTTCGACGGCCTGGACGCTTTTCTTCGCTGTCGTGTGGTGGGTGTATACACCACATGACGGTCAACGGGCTGTCAACTCGGCTGCGCAAGAGGCGATACGAGTCGGTGCCGGGGTGAATTACACGATGACGGATGTGCAGTTGGCCGTAGCAGCTAATATCCTCTGGCACGAAGAAAAGAGCGTTGCAGCCACAGTCATCGTCTTGTCTTGGTTCGCAAAGGTGAGAAATGCAAATCCGGTGTCTGCTGATATGATGCTGATTGGTGTTGATCGTGGGTGCGTGGTGCGTGGTAGGTATACTTTGCGCTCCTGCTGTACTCGTATGCGACGCATTTGCGCAGGGGCACGTTCAATGCAATTCGGAACTGGCGTTTACATTCCTCGGTGCCTGCTGGTTATGATCCAGCGTTCATGGAGGAAGACGACAATGAAGAATTCTACATGTCTTCTTTGGGAACACACCATCCCAATGGTACCTCTTCACATTTACCCGACTTTGCCAGCGCGCCAGCAAGAAACGGACGTCATTCCGCAAGACAGAGCCAAAGTTCACTAGCAAAGATTACTATACCCGTGCAGGGAAACGGGGAGGTTCTCTTCGAGGGAAACGGTCGATAATATCATTTTACTTACCCCGTACATGTTATATGGACCCGCAATCTGATGAGCCCGCTTTTCTCTGGGCTGATCCAAGTTGGGTTTTGGTAACGTTCGAAGAAATCATCCACGAGGACAAGCAATATTGGTAAATGTACATATTCCCTGACTAGTGTCAACTGACTCGCGATTTCTTCGCTTCGGGCTCTCGTTGGTCTTTTGGCTGAGTGGTGGTCCCGTTTGTGCCGTCGCTGTATCTCTCCTTGATATCTTCAACCCATTTACCACCCTCTGCGCCGTTGAACAACCAGACGTGGCTACAGCGAGGTCGAAGTTGACATCATGATCAATTTCTCGAGCGCAATGTCACATTACCTCTGTCGGACTCTCGCAGGCTCCGCTCGGCCAAGCATTTGGCTAGACGTTCTCTTTCCGTTTGTCTGCGTCCGCGGCACTCTGAGTAGCCCAGCTTTGGGGTTTGGCGGTGGCAGGTCCCATTGCAGCAGCTCACATAAATGGTGCACAATTTCGTCTGCGTCACCGAGGAGAACAATCTGCAAACGTTTTAGTTTTTTCCAACTTAAATTCTTTGGAAGCAGAAGAACATGGATCATACATCGGGGTTGATGTGCTTTATCGGTGTCTTGTTGATAAGGATCTAACGCAAGGCGTGATTTGTCGCACGTCAATAAACTCTTAAGAGTCTTGTTCACTGACCTGCGGCACGGAATGTGGTAAATGGGCTATGTCAGGGCTGTTAGCAAACAGGGGAGATATAATGCAGTCGAACTCACACAACGTCTCGGACACGGGAGAAACCTTGAGCGATGTGCCGATGACCAGCAAGAGATCAACCTTATCCCGATCATCCAACAAGGCTTGATCAAAGTCGTTTGTAAGTTTCTCCCCAAAGAAAGTAATATCAGGCTGCAAGAGCGAAAAGACGGACGTCAGGGTGCCTTTTCTCCACATAGCGTACGGAGGATACCTTCATCACGCCTACGGGCAATTCGTCGCTCTCATCGCTATCGTCCTCCCATTCGTTCCTCTTTTTCCCCTTCTTCTTTACGGATTTGCTTCTCTGTATTCCCGCAGCCCTGTGCGCTTCTAGGCATGCTTTGCAGTACGGGACGCGCTGATCGAGGATTTCACGCTCAATTTCGATACCTGGAACCTTGATGCGACATTGAAGACACGTAGCTGTCTTGAAAGAGCCATGACATTGCAAGACGCGCGTGATGCCCGCGATAGACTCGAGCGTGTCGATGTTTTGCGTGTAATTCTACGTGCAATTGGGTCGGTTGCGCGGCGTTAGGAGTAATCTTGACAGAATATGCGGTATACCTACCCGAAGGAGCTATGATGGCCGATTCGTTTATAATCACACTTTGACAGTAGTGGAGACGTACCTTGTTTTTGTCTTCTAGAAGTTTGATGAATCGGTGACAAGGAGAGGGTATGAAGTTAGATGGATATATTTGACTTTGGATCAAATTGTCAGAATTCTGGTGTTCCCTGGAATCCTGGCGCCGAGGCTGACCATACCTTGCGAAGGAGCTTTACGGAAAGCATTAGTGGATACTCAAATCAAGGAGCACACTCACTAGAATACTAAATCAAGCGCGCGATATGATGGGAGGATGGTTAGATCGACTCACAGCGAAGACAGCAGACTTACCGTTGGGATTTTCTTTGAAGTAGTGGATGTCGAACCTAAGTGATGTTAAAAGGCCTATTTGGCCACGAAGGACGAGCAACAAACATTTGCTGGGGGTCGTCTAAATCATATTGACCTCTTTCCTTCAGCGTCGCATATAGACCATTGCGGGACCTAAAGTCCGGGATACCACAAGAGACGCCTAAAAATCCTCAGGAAATATGCACGCTATCTGGCAGCAAAGTCACCTACTAATTCCTGCACCAGTCAGTACCATGATGCGTTTTGAGTCACCTATGAGAGAGACCGCGTCAGAAATTGTGTTGTACTGTGGAAGCTTTTCTCTCAGATGCAATCTAAACGATCAAACTCAGTTACAAGGCTTGCCACCATACCAATATTCGACTCACTCTCTTGATATTGCCACTCTAAGGAAATACAACAACGTCTTTGGACACTTGTTTCTGAGTTCTGGACACTACATGACGTGTTGAAGGGACGCAGGAAACAAGGAAACCATGACATACTAGACTAATACCGAATGCAAACAGCAGTTTGACAATAGGTATATTTTGCACGAAGACGTATTCTCGAATAAACGAACTCATTCCTGGGCATAATGAAGAATAAAGCTGTGATGTGGCTAGATACAGCACTTACCACGTTCCTTAAGATGGTGCATCATTTTCCGAATTTCGTCTTTGGTCCAAGCCTGCATCGCTGAACAAGGTAGTGAGCAGGTCACTCTGACGAGTGTCATGACGAAAGAGGATAATTCAATTCACAAATTATCACACCTTCTTCTTCCAAGACGCGGATCTCGGAAGGGTCAATATCACCATCCTCGAAATTCGCGGTGCCAACTACTTCCGGAGGCGTGGTTTGTTCGTGGACAAGGAGAGAAAGATCCTCCGTGTCTGACGTTTCCGCATCACTGTCGAAATCAGTCATTTCAGTGCAGACATCCTCGCCAAGTCCCTCCAAGAGGTCTTCAATAGTGTCGGGGTCCGCCTCGACGTCCTCTGCAGCGGAGAGAAATGCGCGGAGCTGTATAACGTGTATTGGATTCAGTGGGTTTGATTTCGCGCCCTCATCTTGGCTAGGGGGCGTTTGCGATTCTGGGCTACTCATCCGTTTGTCGATGATGGTTAAAACACGCACTTGGTATGCCGACCATCGAGGTTACGAATCACGTGATCTGCACGACTCAGAGACCCAAAAAGTCCAAAAAGTCATGGAATTGAACTTTTCGAACATCTGAGCTGTCTGAACAGCCCGAACATCCGAAAATCACCTTACATATAGTTCTCATTTCAGAATTACTGTTTAAAGAATTTTCTTGAATAGATAAAATAAACAGAGAACCTACTATAGGTGTAATTAAGGGTGAAAACAACTGAGGTGCCTGTAAGTGGAGTCAAGATATATACTTTGGGTGTAGACATACTTATATTTTGTCATCAGTGATGGTGTGTTGATAAACCTGAAAGAAGGTAATAATACATTGTAATAGAAGAATGAATACTAAAGGTTTAAGCAACAAAAGGTTATATGGTAGCTTATACCATAGAAGTACTTCTGACTGTTCTGATCTTTCTGAGTTTGAAAAGATGTGGGAAAAGTTCTGGAAGTGGTTCTGGTGATTTTGGAGATGCTTCCAGTCTGGAAGTCTGGAAGAGTGTGGGAAAATTCTAGAAGTGGTTTCAGAATGTTGGTTCTAATGTGGAACTTGAAACTGACAGAACTACCAGTTTATGGTTGAATACTGTCACCAATTAGTAAGGCTTTCAAGGCTTGACCCACAATTATGGCATTACTTATACTTAAACTGGCAAATGTTATTTTGTGTATACCAGATTTATTCCCTGCCCTAAGCACTTAACTAACTTAACCTAATATCACCTTGGACTAGCATGGTCTGTAAGTACCCATGATTATAGGCCTTTTTTGCAAATAGGTCAGGGTACAGATAGGGTAAAGTCATGAGTAAATTCAAAAACCAACCAAATCACGCAACTATACATACTGGAAAATTGTGTGAACCTTGAATCACCACATA
>JBBPLC010000765.1:0-11543 GCA_038089535.1 Hemileccinum rubropunctum
CTCATCCACTGGAAGGGATGGGACGAGGTGGATTGCACCTGGGAACCTGCTGCTAACTTAAAACATGCGCAAGATGCAATCTTAGAGTTTCATGCTGAACACCCAAATGCCCCACGACCTATTCAGGGTATCTCCAATGTCGAATTCCACTCTCTCTTCCATCCGTTTGGTCCCTCCTATACCAAATTGACTGATTCTTGACTAGATCTCAAATCTGGTGAATGGGGGGTAGTGTTATAGTTCAGGACCTATACAGTATGTTTTTCACTTTTACTTTGTTTTCACACTTAACATCTACCTTACCACCTGTATGCTTTTAACAGGTTATGAGCCCTGTCAGTGCACTGTAGTGTGCATCAAAAGACTGCACCTACATGTTGCCTGACCTCATTGCTCACCATCGTTGCACATTTGTTGTGCTAGAGAACGTCGAAAGACTGTTCCTATGCACCAGATAGCACCATGGTAATGAACCTATGCTGGAATGGCATGCTGACACTGTTGTATTCCAGAAAACATTCACAATGTCTCTCTTACTGAAGGACATCTCTATCACCATTTTCAATGGAACAAACTGGTCAGCATGGTGGCCTGCTATGACCTCCTACCTCCAGTCCACCAGGTCCACTTGGGCTCTTGAGCTCTGGTGTCCAGCAGCATTAACCACCACCAGCGATGCCAATGACAAAAATGCCTGGATCCAGTGGTCCAAGGCAAACAACCAAATCTTGGGGTTGATTAAGATGAGGCTCTCTGAGCCCATCAGAGCCAAGCATATCAATCTCCTGGATGCTGCCGACCTCATGAAGGTGCTTCACAATGAATATGCCAAGCCCGGCCTAGCTGGTGCTTATGGTATTTTCAAGGAGTTACTTGAGCTCTCGATTCCCAGTTCGTCACATCCTGCCCCTGCACTAGACAAGGCAGCAAACCTCTTTGTGAGGTTGAAGGCTGCCAACTATGAGGTCCCTGCTGGCATCCAGGTGATGCTGCTCTTGAGCAAGCTCTCTCCTACCATGGACATTGTTTTACAGATGATGATCCAAGCCAAGGACACAGCTGGTAAGCCAAAAAAACCCACTGTCAACAAGATCCACAAGGCTGCAGTCCTGTCATGGGATCAGCACCTTCTCGGAGGGCATAAGGGGAAGCAACCAGGTCAGGCCAATAAGATATCAGCCATAAAGCGGAAAGGTGATGGCCCTTGCTTCCAGCAGCAGCAATAACCCAAGCAGCAACCACCGCAAGGGAATGCTAGCATGGAAGGATCAGAGAAGAAAACTTGTCAAGGCAAAAAGAAGAGCAAGTCGCAGGCCGATCACACTCATATTGCCTCTTCCACCTTCATCACATACACAACCAGTCCTGAGCCCACTCCCAATCTCCGTGCCCTCACACACATCTCTCCACAATTATACCAGGGAGCTGGTAGTCCCCCTGCTAACACTCACATCAAAGAGGCTTTCAGCCTCACTCATTGTCTTGAGATTCAACCATCCACTGAGACAATTAGGAAGCGCAACAAAGAAATGAGTGAAGGCAAAAGGGTGAGTGAACCAAACTGGATCCTCAGAAACCCTGACCTCTTATTCAGTATCCCTGGTCCTTCATTGGCATCGGATGCTTCCAATCTACCTGATGATCAGCACATCATGGAGATCTCCAGTGATGAGGAAGAGGTAGCTGCTACTCCTAAACAATGAAAAAGTTGACGTTCTTGCAAGCGTGAAATCATGGCACCACCCCAATCTTTTTGGAATAGCAATGACATGGTCAACTGGTTCGGATGTCAATGGGGAGATTGTAGACGTGGCTGGACTTGAGGATGCCTCATGGCCTTGCATGATCAGGCAAGTGATTCAATCCACACCTTATGTTCAAACTGACATAATTTCCTCTGATGCATTACCTGCTCGAGTAGTAAATAACATGTCATCCATCATGGTAAATAGCGCAGCGGATGCTTGTAGTTATCCTTGTATAGCTACTCTTAACACGAATCGACTTTGCTCTTTGTGCTCTGCTTTCACCAGTTCAAAAAATAAGTGTTTGTGTGATCCTTTTGGGAAGTTCTGGATCCTTGATTCCGGTGCTTCAATGCACTTCACATCTGATCAAACTGACTTCGTTGAATATGAGGCATTTAAGCATCATGAACGGATACCTGTTATGACCACCTCTGGAATGATCTATGTTGAAGGACAAGGTAGAGTACTTGTGCAATGGGAAGACTCCAATAGGAATTCCCAAATCATGGATTTACACAATGTTGGCTTAATACCCAACTCAGGTGTTTGCCTAGTCTCCCTTGGTCAATTACTTGCTCATGGAGCAAAAGTTCATGGTGATGATCACCAGATTACAGTGACTTATGGTGATGGCACTATTCTTGCCCCATTTACTCCTGGTTGAGTCGGTTGTGGCTTATACACGATTGAGGCATTACCACTGAAAGGACAACGTGCCCACATGACGCAAACTATCACATATGATATCCTTCACAAACGTCTAGGACATCCCTCAAAAGAAGTCATTAGACATGCCAGGCAGCACACTAAATGTTATAGTTCAGGACCTACACGCTACATTTCTTATTTTTCTTTACTTTCGGACTTAACAATTTCTTTCTCTTTTCGAAGTCACGTGACTACCGCACGTGACCATGAGAGTCCTGACGTGACCTGAGGTCTAGTCCATGATGTCATCATGACATAATACCTCATGTCTTTCATTTCCGTTCCTTTTCCCATGAGGACGCTTCCTTTTCCCACACGGACTTCTCGCCGTCCTCATGGTATACTCATGTTAATCCCTTCCCGCACCGGCCCTCAATAGATTAGGACTCAGACGACCTGCCCTAAAGTCCCCTTACTTACATATATAAACCCTCCCCCTTTGTCGTCTATTCCCCAGTCCTATTCACTTGAATACCCTCCTCCTTTGGGGCCTGTTCATTTGACTACCACTCTTACTCTTTACTTTTACCTTTCTGCTATCGAGACTGTGAACAGCTCGTTAGACAATCCTATCTCTGCATTTGCCGTCTCTCGCACAACGTCACTGTGCGCTCGTCGTTTCTCGTGCCCAGTCCATGTTGTACTTGGGCACCGTTAACTTTTTAGTCGCTGAGTATCACGTTCTTGTCCACGTGTGGTTGGACACCCGTTCCCGAAACGTTCATACCATTGCCGAAGTCGCCCAACGCCTAGATTAGGTGTTGTGCTCTCATTGTTGTTTTCACCCCGTTTCACTAAAAGTCTGCCGGATGTTGAGATTCCAAAGGAAGACTCCATCTGTGACGGTTGTGCTAAGGGTAAACTTCCCAATAGGAGTTTTCCTCCTACTGAGCAACATGCTACTCCTGCATTTGAGTTGATCCACTCTGACATAAAGTCTTTCCCCATTGAATCATACCATCGGTACAAATATATCATTACCTTCTTTGATGATTATACCTCCATGGTGTGGGTTACTGCTTTGTGCACAAAAGATGCTGCATTGATGGCCACTAGACACTTCTTAAAAATGGTGTTCATGCAATTTGGAGCAAAAATCCAAGGATGGATGTCCGATGCTGGGGGAGAATACAAGTCCAGAGCTTTCGATGACATGCTCAAGGGGGAGGGGATACGCATTTTCCAAAGTGCCCCTCATACTCCTCAACAAAACAGTCGAGCAGAAAGATTCATGCGTACTGTGATGGACAAATCTGAAGCTATGCGGCACGATGCCTGCATCCCAGATAGTTGGTGGGAGTTCAGCATTATACATGCAACCCATGTCTACAACAGAACACCGCTGTGTCGCCATAACTGGCGCACTCCTTATGAGTTGCTGCACAAGCAGCAGCCAGACGTAGCCCATCTTCGCGTTTTTTGAAGTGCTGCTTATGTGCATATCCCAGAAGATGTGCAGGCTAATAAAATGGCCCCTAAATCAGAACTTATGGTGTATCTGGGTGTGATGCCAGGGAATGATTTCAATTTCCTGTTCATGTGTTCCCCAAACAATGTCCTATTCACCTCTGCACACGCCATTTTTGATGAATCCCGTTTCCCCCGTTGTGTGTCACACTGCACATGGACTGCTGCACCTCCTGTGTCTACTGTTGCCAGTGAGCATGAGCCTCTACCAGAGCTGCCACTGCCCCCTGCAGACGATGACTATCGACCCAGTCAACCTGCTCCGCGAGTTCCTACTCCTCCTCCTGTCCCTCCTTGCACACCTTCGCCTCACCCGGCACTGCCCCCTCCTAGTGCATCTAAGAAAGGATCAAGGGGAGCACTGCCAGCGATCCCTCCTGCCCCATTGTGCCCCCAACGACAGCGACATGTGCCTATCTGGCCTGACAATGTCTATGGGGAAGATACACATACTGTTGAGCAAGTTAAGGAGATCGAGCACAAATTGCGCTGGCAAGACAGAGTTAGGGTACCTGGCCCCTCTTGACAGAGACAACCAGAGCCTGAGTCACCGCAAATGCCAGGCAATCTTCCCAAACACAATGCACCGCCTGCTCCTACTGCAGCTCCTGAATCTGACAGTGAAGCTGATGTTGAATGATTATGTCGTGAAGGGGGAGCTGGTTTGGCTGCATTTTTGATGTCTAAGGCAATCCCACATGCGCTAGTTTCTGCAGAAACTAAGCCTCTATGTGAATGGACTTATAGGGACATTCAGACGCTGCCAGCTGCAGCACAAGAGGAATGGAAAGCCACTTGTCGATGCAAGCTAGACATACTCCGTGAGCGAAAAGTCTTTGAACTGGTTGACCCCCTAAAGGGGCATAAGGTTATTGCAAACCGATGGGTCTTCGATCAGAAACCAGATGGTCGCAAATGTGCACGCTTGGTTGCAAAGGGTTTCTCTCAAACAGAGGGAATCGACTTCGACCAAATCTTCTCCCCAGTTGTAGGGTTTGAGACTGTGCGGCTTATGCTTGCACTCGCTGCCTTAGAAAACTGGCATATAGAAGCACTCGATGTGAGAAGTGCTTACCTTTATGGAAAGCTACACGAGGAAATCTACATGAAATAACCCAAGGGTTTTGTAGTTCCAGGGCAAGAGCATAAAGTGCTCTGTCTACAATGTGCCCTGTATGGCCTTAAACAAGCTGGACTAGCCTGGTGGGAGACTCTTAATGAGTCCATGAAAGACCTCGGCTTCGAACGTTTGAAGTCTGATGCTGGTATTTTCCTATACCGGAAGAAAGGCACCCAAATAGTGGTTGCCATCATCTATGTCGACGATACCCTGTTCTGTGGTCCTGATAAAGCCATGGTTGCGGAGGTAAAAGCCGCATTCATGCATAAGTGAGAATGCAGAGACCTAGGCCCTGCAAAGGAGTTTCTACACATGAGAATTCGTCAGACTGGCAGCAAGATCATGATTGATCAGTGCGCTTACCTAGAAAAAGTCCTTGAACGATTCGGAATGCAGAATGCTAGAGTCGCTCCCACTCCCCTTCCACAGGGATATTATCCTCTTGATTACAATGGCCCAGTTCACCCCGAACTGCGATCTCGCTTCCAACAAGTGATTGGATCCTTATTGTACATTACATTAGGGACCAGACCGGACATAGCTTATGCTGTAACCACCCTATCTCGGCATGCTGCCAAACCATTGTCAGAGCACCTTGACAAGGCACTCTACATATGTCGGTATCTACTTGGTACCTGATATTATTCCCTTGTATTTGATGGAGCCTCTCAGGCTGGCATGATTGCATACACTGATTCTGATTGGGCATCCGATCCAAACACCTGTCGCTCTCAGACTGGCTGGTTTATTAAACTAGCTAATTGCATCTTCAGCTAGCAATTGCGCCAACAACAGCGCATTGCTTATTCTTCTACAGAAGCTGAATATGTTGCACTTTCTGATTGTAGCAAGCAGGTGATGTGGTTGCGTTCCTTAATGGAAGAACTAGGATACAAGTTACACCCGATACCAATTTGTGGTGATAACCAAGGTTCCATATTCATGGGATCGAACCCCGTTACCGAAAAGTGTAATAAACATGTAGACATCAAATGGCACGGTGTTAGGGAGTTCATCTGTGAAGGTCTAGTAGAGCTGTTCTTTGTCGAAGGGGCACACAATCCTGCCGATATGTTCACTAAAAACCTTGGACATGTTAAACTTGATCAGTTCAGATTGCAACTCAGGCTAGTCTTCTATGACCGACCCATAGCACCTTGAATGAGTGCTCTCTTCACTTATGCACCTTAGATAGGCAGCTAAGCGAGGAGGAGTGTTGATTGAGCACCATGTAGTAGCTCTCAATGCTACTTCTTACTTACTAGTTGTAGTATAGCTTACCCTATTAGGAAATAGTCACATGATCTATGTAGTATATAAGTTGGAACTCAGTCATCTGAGTTCGAATAGCATCTTGTGTTCTTACCACCACCATCTCTTGAAACCAACCCCTCTAACCTTGGTGAGTGTTAGGTATTCCTCTACCTTATCACCTGTATGCTTTCAACAGTGGCAGCACTATTTAATCGGAAAAGCTAACTTCAAGATTTGGACAGATCACAAAAATCTTGAATACTGGAAAAAACCACAAAGACTCTTAGGCTGTCAAGCCTGCTGGCACAAGCTTTTGCAAGAATTCAACTACACTCTTGTTTACAAACTGGGCACCATGAATGGTCATGCTGATGCTCTTTCTCGTCGTCCTAACCATGGCAACGCAGTTGATAAATTAAATAAGAACATTACTATCTTGTTGATTGAGCACCATGTAGTAGCTCTCAACGCTACTTCTTACTTACTAGTTGTAGTATAGCTTACCCTATTAGGAAATAGTCACATGATCTATGTAGTATATAAGTTGGAACTCAGTCATCTGAGTTCGAATAGCATCTTGTGTTCTGACCACAACCATCTCCATTAACCAACCCCTCTAACCTTGGTGAGTGTCAGATATTCCTCTACCTTACCACCTGTATGCTTTCAACACATCTTTCCTTCTTCTGTTCTCTGCTTTTGTCTATTCTGGTCGAATTAATATCCACAGATGCTCACTTACCCTTGAAGGGCTTTCCCGATGCTGCAGGCTTTGACCTGTACACATCTGCTGATCTTGACATCCCTGCCCACGACCAAGCTCTCATCCCCACCCGTGTCAAGATCCAGCTCCTCTCTGGTACCTACAGCAGCATTGCACCTCGTTTGAGCCTTGCCCTTAAACATAAAATCGACATCATAGCCAGAGTCATTGATGCCAATTATAGGGGAGAAATTGGTGTAATTCTGTTCAATCACTCCGATTCACCCTTTCACATTTCTAAATTTGACCATATCGCGCAACTAATTATTGAAAACATAGAAAACCCCACTTTAACAGAAGAAAAAACTCTAGACAAATCACAACGAAACGACAAAGGTTTTGGCTCCACTGGAGTCAAGGCCATTTCCTCTACATCCATTTCCCCTTAGGGGCTGGTTCTCTTGTTTACCACTCTTCTTACTTACTACAATCCTACTCTGCATATGCCATCTCTTGTGCATTGTTAACGCATGCTCCTCGTTGTCTACCCTAGTACATGATTTACTTGGGCACAGTAAACTTCTTAGTTCTCGAATACCATGTCCTTGTCCATGTCTAGCTTGACGTTAGGACTCATCAAGTACACACTGTCGCAGAAGTCACCCACCGCCTAGATTAGGTGGTGTACTCCAGTTTTAGTTCTCATCCTGTTTCACAGACTTCTTGCTATACTCGTGTCCTCCTCATTGTTTTCTTATCTATGCTGGCCCTAAACTATTTAGGACTTAGACCACCTACTCTAAACCTCCCTTACTTACATATATAAACCCCTTCCCTTTATTGTCTTCTCTCTAATCCTATTCACTTGAACTTCTCTTCATCTTAGGGGCTGGATTCTCTTGGAGTACCACTCTTGTTACTTACTCATCTTTACTTCAAGATCATGAATGACTCATTGTACCAATCCTATCTCTGCTCTTGCTGTCATTGTGCCCATTACTGCACACTTTCGTTTATGCTCGACTTAGGCACTGTGAATTTCATTGTTGCTAACTTCCATGTTATCATCCACATGTACCTGGACACTCATCATCACATCGTCCACACTTATTCAGAAGTCACCATTATCCTAGAATAGGGTAATGTCTCCTTTAGTTTATCCCAGTTCATTTCACTTGAATAGGACTGCCATGAGACTGAACCTGTTATGGTTGATCCGGGTAGGAACAAACGTAGACCTGGGAGACTAGGGATGTCAACTAAGGGGCTTGCTTATCGATGGGTCAAGTTGCAAAGAGAGGTGACCAGAGACAAGGATGAGTTGTGTGGTTAACAACTAGAGACTTCTGCAGGGGCTTCCCGAGGTGGGTGAAGGATAATCGACCAAGGGATACCCTTGTCGATGAGACAACCACAAAGAAGAGTGACGGGGACGAGTCACAAAGAAGAGCGACTGGAGACAAAGGAGAACAACGAGTATCCACTCAAAAGTAGGACAAGTGAAGAGAACAAAGGTGCTATTCCAGGTAGGTCTAGCTTGGGGAATACATGGTAAGAGTAGCAGCCTATATATACCCTGGGTATCGGTGCATGGACCAAGCTGTGTTACAGCAAAAGTCAGAGGAGTCTAAGTAGGGTAAGTGGAGTTGGAATGATGGCGGTATAGAGGCATTGTCAGAGAGAAGAATGAGGCTATTTGATAAGAGATAAGGATGAGTAGTTAGGATGACCATCATGAGAGACAAGCAGAAGTAAGCATGATGGTCATTGTGGGAAAAAGAAAGGCAAAAGCATGAGTCACGGGCGAGATACAACAAGAAAGGAAAAGAAAGGAGTGAATCGTAACATTACCCCCCTACTAAATCCGAAACTCCAGAGAAGGATAATGCGTAAAGGGTGCAAGTCAAAAGTCGCGGTAAGAGGCGCCAGGGGAGCCAGTCATATTGGCGTAGGCAGCATCGTCATAGGGATCATCATAGTCATATGGGGAGGGAGTGCAAGGAATGGAGGAGCAGGATTGTCGGTTACGATGATGGGGATAGGAGGGTGTGACCTGAGAGCGAGGAGGTGGCACAGGGTGAGCGGAGGATGTAGAGGAGTGGGAGGAACTAGAAGGTGAGAAGAAGGGGGGAGAGGGAGTTTGACGACAGAGAGGGCAACATTGCTGGGTATGGTGCAGGGTAGTTATGAGGCAGGAAGGGCATTGGTATCAAGGGCAGTCAATTCACCGATGTCCCAAATGATGGCACTCAAAGCAGGTTTCATTATAGCAGGGGTGTGAATGAGAAAGGGGGGTATCGGTGAGTTCTCCGTAGATGGTTCCTCTAGTTCATATTTCGTGCACAAGTTTGGCACGCTGAACGGCAATGAGCTCATCAGGTAAGAGTGGGGAAGAAGACGTGGAGGGGATTTGGTATTCGTCAGCAGTGACGACGGAAGGAGCGATGTAGGTGGGATGGATATGGTTAGGGTAAGCATGGTACTGGTTAAGCTTGAAGAGATAACAGTTGATGTTGTCAAGGAACTTGGGCATTCTGAGTTGGAAGAGTGGCTGTGAGGTTTCCCTCAAGGTTTTGCTGGATGTTGCGGACAAAGTTGGCCTGATTGAAACGGAGTGAACGTTAGAAAGAACTAAAGTTGGATGACACCTAATCTAGGCGTCAGGCAACCTCTGCGACGGTGTGTATGGTTCGAGTGCAGACATCCAGCCAGATGTGGACGAGAATGTGATATTCAAGTACGAGGAAGTTTACAGTGCCCAAGTAAATCATGTACTGGGCACAAACAATGAGCGTGCAGTAACGAGCACGAAGACGGCAAATGCAGAGATAGGATTGGAATATGAAGAGTGGTAAACAGATGAACAGGCCCCTAAGTAGGAGAGTATTCAAGTGAATAGGACTGAAGAGGAGATGATGAAGGGAAGGGGTTTATATATGTAAGTATGGGGAGTTTAGGGTAGGTCGTCTGAGTCCTAATTGATTGAGGGCCAGTGTGAGAAAGGAGAACATGAGGAAAATGTGAGGTAGCCATGAGGACGATGAGAAGTCCATGTGGGAAGATAGAAGCATCCTCATGGAAAAGGGAACGGAGATAAAAGACATGAGGTATGACGTCATAATGACATCATGGGCTAGACCTCATGTCATGTGAGGGCTCTCATGGTCATGTGCGCTGGTCACATGACTTCGAAAATGAAAAGAAAGCATTAAGTTCGAAAGTAAAAGAAAAGTAAAAAACATAGCGTATAGGTCCTGAACTATAACACCGATGGCCGAAGGTTCCTCCAGAGAGGGTTAGGAGGTTACCCAGGCATTGGACTTGGAGGTGGGTGTGATAAAGGTTCCACAACAGGGAGCCGACATCAAGGTAGCAGCCGAGAGGTATGGTGATACAAGGGTTTTAGAGAAGGGATGCCTGGCGTTCCAGGGCATAGCCATCAGCAAGTTCTTTGCGGAGGCAATGGGCATAGAGGGGAATGTCAACAGAGACGATGGCGGGAGGTGAGACTGGTGAATTGGGTAAAGGGGTATGGTTCCATCCTGGGGATGGACAAGTTGAGAACGGTTCGGGGGAGATGTTACGTGGAGGAGGGGAAGAAAGCCTTTTGGCTAAAGAAGGAAGAGAAGAATCTGAGGTAGAGGGGGAAAGCAAGGAAGGAGAGGAAACAGAGTTGGAGACGGTTGGTTGGGAGGACATGGCTGAAGAGGTTCAAGTTGGGTTGCAAGGAAAGATGGAGGGATGGAGCTTTTTATAATGTGTGAGGGTGGACTTTGCATTTTTCAAGTCCCATTCAGGGACCCAGGAATCTTCTTTGGTGGAGTATCCTTTCCATCGGATCAAGAAGAAGCAGCGCGACAGAGTTCCGTGGTGGCATAAGATCTTTTCAATTTTATATTCTTCTTCACCCTGGATAAGATCCAGTGGTAGAGCGGGGAAGTTAGGTCTGTGAACGTCATTCTCGTGATAGGGTGATAAGAGGGAAGTGTGGAACATGTTGTGGATCTTCCATGTTTTGGGAAGGCAGAGTTGGTAAACAATTGGAGATAGGACCTTGGTTATGGTAAAGGGTCCTTCTTGTTTGGAGGTGAACTTTGGGTTGGTAATAGATCATTTAAGATTGCAGGCTTCTAGCCACACCTTATCTCCTAGCACAAAAGGGGTAAAGTTTTTGCGAGAGCGGGAGGCCATAACTTGGTGGATGAGTTCATGAGCTGCTAGAGCTTCATCATGAGCTGTGGAGAGGGCTTTGAGTCTGGTTTCGATAGTGGGGAGAGGGGACTCAGGAAGGAGGGAAGGTAGGGCTTGGGGTTCGAAACCCATCATGAGGAAGAATGGGGATTTGCCAGTGACGGAATGAGGGCGGTGATTGTGGGTGAATTTGGTGTGGGAGATCTTTTCAGACCATGAGGCAGGGTTATCTCCACAGAAGATTCGGAGATAAGTTTTGACTTCTTGGTTTACACGTTTGGTTTTCCCATCAGATTGGGGGTAATAGGCAGTGGAGAGGGACAAGTTGTAGTTTAGGATCTTTCCAAGGGCT
>JBBPLC010000766.1:0-11510 GCA_038089535.1 Hemileccinum rubropunctum
GTTTTAGTTTTCATCCAGTTTCATTAAGTGTGAAAGCAAGGAAAAAGTGAAAAATGTAGTGTATAGGTTCTGAACTATAACAGAGGATATGTGAGGAGGGGTGGCAGCTGTGTCTGCGAGTTGCTGAGTGATTTGTTGTTGCATCAGCAGTGAGTTTTGCAACATGGCAGCCATAACTACCATGGTGTTTCAGATTTCTGCCCATGTCATGTTTGGGTCAGTAGGTAGTGGGGGAACCCCTTCCATTGCAGTGCTAGACATAGTTTATAGAAATTTGGTGGGGCAGCAAAGAGTGTTGTGGGGGCAGAAATGAAAGAGGTGAGCATATGTTACAAGAGTCTTGAATATATTTTTTGTGCTGATAAGGCACACAAGCTGGAGCAGAAGGAGGAGAGAGTGTGTGTGTGTGGACAAGAGAAGGAGCTGGGATAGGCATACAGATGTGGGTGAGTTCTGGGGATGGCAATGCATCATTGGGGTCAAAACCGTCAAGCTCCCAGAACGCATTGAAACAAGGAGCAAGTTTTGGTGCTAGAACTGGCTCAGGTGAGAATTAGATAATATGGGTGGCAGCATAGAAGTTGACAGCTGCTTGCTGTTGCTACAGATGGAGATGGTCAGTGGTGGTGTGAGAGCACATAAAACAATGATGAGGGGAAAGAGACACTTCGGCCTCACAACAGTCCTATTCAAGTGTGACAGGACTAAACTCAACAATAGAGACATTCATCTAATATAGGGGAATGGCAACTTCAGTGATGGTTTCCATGACACAGCAGTGAGGATCAAGATAGATGTGAATATATATGTTGAGTTCAAAAACATGAATTACAACAGTTCCAATGTAGAGCATAGAACAGCACTCAGTAATGGGAGTGACAACTGCAAATGCAGAGAAGTAGATTGGGAAGAGAAGTATGGAGTAGTACTCTGAAAGTCCCTGGCCCCTAAGTAGGAGAGGAAAACAAGTGAATAGGACTGGAAAAACTAGACAACCAGAGAAGAGGGTTTAAATAGTGACTAGCAATAGGTTTAGGGTAGGTCATCTAAGTCCTAAATAGTTTAGGGCCGGTATAGATAAGGGAACATGAGGGAAACACAAGGTGAGCACAAGTACAGCAAGAAGTCCATGTGGAAAGGAAGAAGCATACTCATGTGAACAAAAGGACAGAAATGAAAGACATGAGGCATGATGTCATGATGATGTCATGGGACTAGGCCTCAGGTCACGTGAGATGTCTCACAGTCACATGACTTCGAAAATGAAAGAAATACATTAAGTGTAAAAAGTGAAGGAAAATGGAAAACATAGTATGTAGGTCCAGAACTATAACAAGTGCTGATTTCAAGTTGAAACGGGATTGAAGAAACAACTAGAGCACAACACCTAATCTAGGTGTTGAGCGACTTCAGTGATGGTGTGGATGGTTCGAGTGCATACGTCTAACTAGACATGAACGAGGACGTGATAGTTGAGTACAAGAAAGTTTACGGTGCCCAAGTAAATCATGTACTGGGGCAGACGGTGACAAGCATGAGTTAATGATGCACAGGAGATGGCAAATGCAGAGTAGATTGGAAGAGAGTATGAAGAGTGGTAGACAAGAGAACTAGCCCCTAAGGTAGGAGAGGATTCAAGTGAATAGGACCAAGGAGAAGTAGACAACAAAGAGGGGTGGGTTTATATAGTTAATGGTGATAGGTTTAGGGTAGGTCATCTGAGTCCTACATAGTTTAGGGCTGGTTTGAGAAGTAGGGCATAAGGTAAACATAAGGACAGCGAGAAGTCCATGTGGGAAGAAAAAAGTGTCCTCATGGGAAAAGAGATGGAGAAGAAAGACACGAGGCATGACATCATGATGACATCATGGGCTAGGCCTCAGATCATGTAAGGGATCTCATGGTCATATGCACTGGTCACATGACTTCGAAAAGAAAAAGAAAACATTAAGTGCGAGAAGTGAAGAAAAGTGAAAACATAGCATATAGGTCCTGAACTATAACACAAGTGCAAAGCACAAACAAGGGTAACTCTTCAGGGAGGATGCTCATAAAGAGATATGACAATGTCCTGAAGAGGTCAAGAAAGAGATCAAGGTTACAAGGAGTGATGAGACAATGGTTTGAGGGACTCAGGAAACTGAGGACACAAGAAAGGCACAATGCATTGCACAGATCAAGAGTGGAGATTACATGTAAACAATGAGGTATATATAGCTCTGGTGTGGAAAGACAGAAGACTATGGAATGTAATGGAATGTGGGGAATACTTGCTATCATGAGAGAGATGGCTGAGGATAAGAAGTCATCCATGGAAAATAAAGAGGAAGCAAGGAAAAACATAGAGACAAAAGAAGTAAGCATGAGAGTAAGTGGAAATCTGTAACAGGAGTATTGATTGAGTACCATGCAATAGCTCTCAACACTACTTATTACTTATTAGTTGTAGTGTAGCTTACTTATTAAGGAAATATTCACACACATCATGTAGTATATAAGTTGGAACTCAGTTGTCTGAGTTTGAATAGCATCTTGTGTTCTTACCACAATCATCATTTTAAGCAAACCCCTTAAATCCTTGGTGAGTGTCAGATAATCCTTTGCCTTACCACCCTGCGCTTTCAACAATGTTATGGTCCAATTCAACACATCTTGCAAACTCCAGAAACACTGTAGTTTGGCCAGTGTACATGTTCATGGCAATCTCTCAAAATATACTCATGCAAAGCCAACATCATTTTCAGATATCATCTGGCATATATTCCCAAGGTATGTGGTATACCTATTTATCTTCAAGTTTACAATACTAACAAATAAAAGTTATCTGATATGATACAAGACTTCTATTTACAGATGTTTCATTGTAGTGCAATGGCAGCTATACTTACACTTGTAAATGGGAGATAATGCAAGCAGTATCGCAATTTCTGCTTGATGTTGAGTTCATTGAAGTCTACAAAAATGGGATTGTGATCAAGTTTCCTGATGGGATCTTCCATTGTGTCTTTGCTTGAATTTTTACATATGCTACTGACTACCTAGAGAAGTACAACTTGTGAGTATATATCAATATCAACTTGCTGACTATATCCCTTAATAGAATTCTACTCGCATGGGTAGTAAATAAAATCAGTGGTTTCACACTCATAATCACTGAACCAACAATCAGCAAGAATGGAATTGGATTCAGCGTGTTCGTGAGATGATCTTTGTGAATGGATAAGGTATAACAAGCCAGGTCGTTGAAGCACTCATTAGAACAATATCTCTTGTTCCAATTTAGGTAAGATAATCATTGCCAAAAATCTAGCACTGAGAAACAATAAATTTTTAGAATCCCTGTTCAGAGAAGCTTTCAACCTTTGGGTTTGATTTCTATACCATGCTTGTGCTTGATTTCATGCATGAGTTTGAGCTTGGAGTATGGAAGGCAACTCTTATACATTTGCTCTAGATTCTGTATGCTTATGGTCATGAAACAATTCAAGCACTTAACAAACAGTAGGCTACTCGTCATTATCATACAGTGGTGCTTAACTTGAAGACTTATAGTTATTGCAAAATACCTACTTTCAGGCATGACACAGTCTGGAAATTCAGCATCAATGTGTCAGTGCTAACAAAGCTTGCAGCACACAACTTCAAAGATCTACTTCAAGTCAGTTCAATTTCTTTTTTTCTACTTATTGTCAGGACTAACCATCACTAGTGCTCAATGCCAGTATTTGAATGTCTTCTTCCCAAGCTATTCAACACTGTGATTCTGGTTCTTCTTTTTGATCTCACAACCTGGCACACATTTGGCAAGTTGCATCTGCATATAGAAATAACACTCAACAACTTTGACAATCGCACAACTTGGCTTGGGAAAGTTCTCCATAAATTTTGCAGTGATGTGTGCAGCAAGTTCCATACATCTGATCTACCACAGGAATCAGCTGCTTGTTCTTGTCAACAAAGCAGATGAGCTAGAAAGGGCAAGCAAAAGCAGAATAGCAGTGGAAATGAAGACAATGCTCCAAAGCAACAAAACTTCAACATGTTCACCTACAAGCTTTATGCACTTGGTGACTATGTCCAATCTATCTGGCTTTTTGGCATGAGTGATAAATATTCAACACAAGTGGTGAGTATAACAGCTCATCTCCTCCAAAACCTTGAGAACAACCACTAATAATTTGGAACCCAACCAGGGAGAACTCGAACACCATCATGTGAAACACTTCTATGCACAAATGAACAAGATCAAATTCATGCAAGGTATTACAAGGCAACAATACTGGGAGTGCTTACTCCACAGGCTACAAGATATTGAAAACTATTGTGGCCATAACAGTTCCAAGGGAGACAATATGCCTTGTTTGTATTTTGTTGACCAAGATCCACTTCTGCACTGCTCTCCCAATACCCATTATCAAGTCTCCACCTCTCAACAATTCTAATGGGACATCTTTGCTTGGTGTGGGAGGAATTGTTATAGATCACAGACCTCATGCTACGTTTTCCACTGTTCCTAATTTTTTATACTTAATGTATTCCCTTCACTTTTGAAGTCATGTGACCAGTGCACATGACCATGGGACATCTCATGTGACTTGAGGCCTAGCCCCATGGTGTCATGACTATTATAGTTCAGGACCTATACACTACATTTTCACTTTTTCTCAACTTTTCATACTTAACATTTTCTGTTTTGAAGTCACATGACCATGAGACCCCTCACGTGACCTGAGGCCCAGCCCCATGATGTCATCATGACATCATGCCTCATGTCTTTCATCTCCGTCTCTTTTCCCATGAGGATGCTTTTTCCTTCCCACATGGACTTCTCGCTATCCTCATGTCTACCTTGTGTTCACCTCATGTTTCCTTTCTCACACTGGCCCTTAACTATTTAGGACTCAGATGACTTACCCTAAACCCATCACTGTTCACTATATAAACCTGCTACTCTCTGTTGTCTACTTTCCTTAGTCCTATTCACTTGAATTCTCTCCTACCTTAGGGGCTGGTTCTCTTGTTTACCACTCTTCTTACTTACTACAATCCTACTCTGCATTTGCTGTCTCTCATGCATCGTTAATGCATGCTCCTCGTTGTCTGCCCTAGTACATGATTTACTTGGGCACAGTAAACTTCTTAGTTCTTGAATACCACGTCCTCATCCATGTCAAGCTCAATGTTAGGACTCATCAAGTACACACTGTCGCAGAAGTCGCCTGCCACCTAGATTAGGTGGTGTACTCCAGTTTTAGTTCTCATCCCATTTCACTTGAATAGGACTGCCATGAGGCTGACCTGTTTGTTCCCCCTCACCTTCATCATTGAATGTGCTCCTGTGCTCACACAGACCATCTTGCACTCCAACAGCAGCAAGCTGCACTAAACCTTTATACAGCCACCCGAATTATCTGCCTCTCACCAGCACCAGAGCCTGTCCGTCTCTTCATCCCTAACTTCGCCCACTACATAGGTGAACTCCCTCCTACTGTCGACGAGGTCAACCCCAACGACCATCCCATTGAACCACCTTGTGAGTATTTCCCCAAGCCTATCCCTGCTCATGAGTGGACTCCCATCAACCAAAGGCAACATATTCTGTCCTCTTTCCCTGCATTCTCTTCACGCGCCATCTCTCCCGCTCCCCCACCTATCCCAGCTCTACCCCATGCATGCTGTCAGCACAAACTCTGTCAAAAAGAACCAAAAAACATCTGCCCCGAGACCAACCGCTTTGCTGCCTTCTACCGCCTCCGCCCCAAATCCGTCTTACACCACCCATTGAAATTCTTGTAAGCCATGTCCCAACAAGGTGAACAAGCCGTTCCTCTGGCTGACCCTAATGTTACATGGGCTGAAATCTGCAACACAATGGCCAACATGGCCACTCTTCTTCAAGCGTCCTTGCTAACGCAACAACAAATGACGCAGCAATTCGCCAAGGCAGCCATGACATAACCCTTGTCCCTGCCCACCAAGCTCATTGCTGATCCCGGCACCTGGGATGGCAACCAGGTTATGTTTTGCCCCTGGTGGATGAAAATTGCTATGTGGGTGCAATATCAGGGAGGTCTCGACGACCGACAACAAACCGCCACCATCCTTCTCCAGATGGTTGGCAAAGCCAAATTGTTCACAAGGATAACTCTGGAGAAATACCAGAAGAAGAATTCTGCCCTGGAGTGGCCATCCTGAGAGGAACTAAAAAAGGTAGTAAAGGACCATTTCTGTATTGACGTTCTCAAGGAAGAATCATACATTCAGCTAACCAACCTTCAGCAAGGCTCAATGCCAATCAAGATCTTCACCCAGCAATTTGAGCTTCTTTGGCAGGACACGGACCTGTCAAGACATGACAAGAATGTCCTCTGTGTTACGGTCGGTCCGGGTAGGAATGAACGTAAAGCTGGGAGACGAGGGATGTCGACTAAGGGGCTTGCTTATCGACGGGACGAGTCGTGAAAGAGACGACCGGAGACAAGGACGAGTCATGTGGTTAACGACCAGAGACTTCCACAGGGGCTTCCTGGGGTGGGCGAAGGATAATTGACCAAGGGATACCCTTGTCAATGGGACAACCGCAAAGAAGAGCGGCGGGGACGAGTCACAAAGAAGAGCGACCAGAGACAAAGGTAGAGCGACAAGCGTCCACTCAAAAGTAGGACGGGTGACTTAGAGAGTGATTGACAAGTGAAGGAAACAAAGGTGCTATTCCAGGTAGGTCTAGCTTAGGGAATACAAGGTAACAACGGCAGGCTTTATATACCTAAGGGGGATTGTGCACAGACCAAGCTATGTAGCAGCGGGAGGTCAGAGGAAGCCCGATAAGGTAGGTGGTGTGAGGAAGATAACGGAAGTTATCGGAATAAAGGAAACGAAGCTGTCTGTCGGAAGGAAGCGGAATAAAAGACACGAACTCATAATCAGGGTGACCATCGTGAGAAGAGCAGAAGAAAGCGGTGGTCATTGCGTGAAAGAAAGGCATTAGCAAGAAGTGTAAGACGAATGCTAATGTGAAAGGTAAAGAAAAAGGTGAATCGTAACACTCTGCCTCTATAAAGAGCGGATTGACTACAACATTTACTTCCAGTTGTCAACAATAAGCCCTGCCCTTGCTGACTTGCTCGCAACTTGGCAAGAGAAGGCCGTAGAAATGGGCAAAATGTTTGAGAGGATGCAGTTGGAGAGGAGTAAACAACTGCAACAACGTCAATTTGAGCCCTGCTTCACAGAAGTGGGTACGCAACCAGGCCGAGAAGCCCCCATGGACACATGTGCTGCCCAACCAACTCAGCAGGAATCAAGGACCTGCTACAATTGCAACAAAGTTGGTCATCTCTCTTACGCATGCAAAGAACCACACAAACCCCGCGGTTGACCAATCTTCAATCTGGTCACTGGCCACACCCACTACGCTCCTCCTTGCTCCACTTCCTTGCAAGAAATCCCTCTCACCCCCACTACTTCCATCACCATGGTCCCCGAGGCCACACAAGGTTCCAGAAATTCTCCATGGATGACTGAAAAGGTGCAAGCCTATTATTTGGACATGTTTGAGTCCCAGGCATGCCAACTTGCTGCTGAAGGACTAAAGGGAAAAGGCAAGGCCGAGTAGAGAGAGGTACCTACTCGGCTATGGACCTTTGTTCTTCTTATTCTAATCACTTTGCTGTACTCAGGGAGATGGATAGTCTGTTGATTGGAGATGACTCACTGAACAGTTCTGTTTGTACTAGTTGTAACGGAGTGGAATGGCAAGAACCAACTCCAACGAGGGTGGCCTAGCCTCTAGCTAGGATGGCCCAAGTGTCACCAAGAACAATAAATATGATAGTAGCCCTATAATGGTGGCTAGCCGGCAGAAGGAAGGGATGAGCGGTACTCAAGTGTATCCAGGCCCCACTAGGTGGAGGGTAGAACAAATGAATAAGACTGGCTAACCCAGTCGCATCGCTACCTCTATATATACTACTACAGAAGAGTGCACAGACCAAGCAGTGTACTCTAGGGTAGATCTAAATGTAAGGAATGTGGTAGCGGCGAGGCATGATATCATAGTGACATCATGGATCTAGGCATAGTCCAGAGTGGCCTGTAGGCATGTGATTGTGGGAACTAGCACATGCCCCTAAGGTGCAATAAATAATAGAAAGGTGGCTAAGTCACGTGACCTCGAAAGTAAAGATTGTAAGTCCGGGATAAGGAGAATGCAAAGAATGTAACAGTAAGCAGTAGTGTCGTAGCCCAAACTACAACACTAGTTATGATACCGACTCCGAAGGAGTGTCTCTTCAGAGCGCGGCACCAGAGGATAAACATAGTGTGCTTAATTCTCCGGTTACAAACAAATTTTCTTTTTTACCTGATTTACCTTCTAACCCTAACCTTACCCTCAGGAATACCTCTCCTACTGGGGAATTCAATATTGACACTGACATTTACTTTCAGAAAAACCAAAAATGGCAAAAAACAACAGAAAAAGCACTCCTCGATTCAGGAGCAGTCTAAACTTTTGTGGACAAAAAATGGGTAACATCGCTAGGTATCCCTACAAAAAAATTATCACTTCCTCACTCTATCACTAACGACCTCTTCATCCCATGGGACAATCACTGACTATGTATCTATTATCTTTTTATACCAAGGTCACTCTGAAGGAGTCGACGCTCTGGTAACCAACCTAGGCACTCATCATATTTATCTAGGCTATGACTGGTTCCAATGCCACAACCCATTAATTGACTGGGTCAATAAGAAAATCAGATTTTGCTGATACACACATAACTGCGTCACTATCAACGCAGCTGGTTTAATCAAAGAGATCTGGAACCCAGCAATCTGTTCTATCAAGGAAGGACTGGCCGACAAAGTGCCAAAACAGTACCACGAATTTCTCAATGTATTTAGCAAGAAAGAATCAAAGTGCATGCCTGTACGAAAACCCTGGGATTATGCCATTGACCTCAAACCCAACTTTGTCCTGAAGAAAGGTCATGTCATTCCTTTTTCTGATGCCAAACTAGAAGAAGTCAGGAACTTCATCAATTCAGAACAAGAAAAGGGCTATATTCGCCCATCAAAATCTCCTCAAACCGCTCCAGTCTTCTTTATTCCCAAGAAGACTGGCGAAAAACGTTTGGTTATGGACTATCAATATTTAAACGAGGGTACAATAAAAAACTCATACCCTCTTCCACTCATTTCAGCACTAGTCAATCACCTAAAAGGCATGGATAAATTCACCTGCCTTGATCTTAGATGGGGTTACAATAATGTTCATATCAAAGAAGGCAATAAATGGAAAGCTGCATTCGTAACACCCCTGGGGGCCTATAAACCAGTCGTAATGTATTTTGGGATGACTAACTCTCCTTCCATGTTTCAGCAGATGATGAACGACATATTTAATGACATGTACACTGTGGTTATTGTCTACCCTGACAACATGTGTATTTTTACCAAACACAAATCCGACGAGGAACACTCTGAGGTTGTGAAGGAAGTATTGCACAGGTTATGCGAAAACAACCTTTACGCTAAACCCAAAAAATACGTATTTAATGCCCAGAAAGTTGACTTTTTAGGCATGATGGTATCAGCCAATGGTGTTAGCATGCAAAACAACAAAATCAATGCAATACTTGACTGGCCAGCCCCCATGAAGCTCAAGCAGCTTCAATCATTCCTGGGATTGTGTAACTATTACCGGCACTTCATTAACGGTTTTGGACAGATCGCCTGCCCCCTCAATGATCTAATGAAGAAAAACATACCATATACCTGGGGGGAGGCACAGCAAAATGTGTTTGATATGCTCAAAAAACAATTTACTATGGCCCCTCTCCTCACCTTTCCCGACGCTCCCAAGGAAATGCACATTGAAACTGATGCCAGCGATATCGCCACCAGTGTGGTTTTATCCATCCTAGGGGAGGATGGCTCTTGACACCCATGTGCTTTTCTCTCACAATCTTTTTCCTCCACAGAATGCAACTACCTAGTCTATGACAAAGAGTTGCTCGCAATCATTCACACCCTTGAGGAGTGGCTGTTGATTGAGCACCATGTAGTAGCTCTCAACACTACTTATTACTTACTAGTTGTAGTGTAGCTTGCCTCATTAGGAAATAGTCACACGCTCCATGTAGTATATAAGTTGGAACTCAGTCATCTGAGTTCGAATAGCATCTTGTGTTCTTACCACAACCATCTCCTTAAGCTAACCCCTTAAACCTTGGTGAGTGTCAGGTATTCCTCTACCTTACCACCTGTATGCTTTCAACACCTTGTGCTATTTCGGGAACAGTGGCGATAGTGGTGGTGGGCGTGAGTGGGATCTCATGGAGAGAAGCGGGGCAAGACAGAGCGTAGCATGTGCGGCCGGTGACCAGATCGAAGATGGGCTGGCCACGCGGTTTACACGGTTCTTTGCACACGTGCGACAGATGACCAACCTTGTTGCAATTGTAGCAGGTCCTTGACTCCTGCTGGTTGGGTTGGACCATGCATGTGTCCATTGGGGCTCCTCGGCCCAGTTGCATACCTACTTTGGTGAAGTGAGGCTCGAATTGACGTTGTTGCGGCTGTTTACTATGCTCCAGTCGCATTTTTTTGAACATTTTGCCCATCTTGATCGCTTTCTCTTGCCAGATGGCAAGCGAGTCAGTGAGGGCGGGGCTCCTTGTTGACAACTGAAAATAGATGTTATAGTCAATACGTTCTTTATACAAACGTAAGACATTGTTGTCGTGTTTGGACAGGTCTGTGTCCTGTCGTAAGAGCTCAAACTGTTGCATAAACACCTCAATTGGCATTGAGCCTTGCCAAAGATTGGTGAGCCGGATGTATGATTCTTCCTTCAGGACGTCGATCCTGAAGTGTTCTTCGACTTCTTTTTTCAACTCTTCCCACGTTGGCCATTTGAGGGTGGAGTTCTTCTTCTGGTATTTTTCGAGGGTAATCCTCGCAAAAGATTCTGCCTTGCCCACCATTTGGAGGAGAATGGTGGCGGTTTGCTGATGATTGTCAAGACCGCCTTGACATTGTACCCAGGTTGCAATTTTGACCCACCAGGGGTGGAACGTAACCCGGTTGCCGTCCCATGTGCCGGGATCGGCGATGAGCTTGGTAGGAAGTGATGAGAGACGTGTCGTCGTGACTTCAGTGAGTTGCTGTGTCATCTGCTGCTGTGAGAGCAGGGACGCTTGGAGAAGAGTGGCCATGTTGGCCATTATGTTGCGTATGTCGGCCCACGTAACGTTGGGGTCGACGGGTGGGGCGGCAGCTTGCTCGGATATGGCTTAAAGAAATTTGGTGGGATGACGGAGTGTGAATCTAGGACAAAGTCGAAAAAGAGCGGGGAAACGTCCAGTTTTGGGGCAGATGTTTTTTAGTTCCTGACAACGGAGTTTGCGCTGACGACATGCACGAGGTAGAGCTGGAGGTGCAGGAATGGGAGAGACAGCACAAGAAGAAAAGGAAGGGGATGGAGAACGTGGAGCGGGAGTGAC
>JBBPLC010000767.1:0-11488 GCA_038089535.1 Hemileccinum rubropunctum
ACTTTATGCTCTTGCCCTGGGACTACAAAACCTTTGGGTTGTTTCATGTAGATTTCCTCGTGTAGCTTTCCATAAAGGTAAGCGCTTCTCACATCGAGTGCTTCTATATGCCAGTTTTCTAAGGCAGCGAGTGCAAGCATGAGCCGCACAGTCTCAAACCTTACAACCAGGGAGAAGATTTGGTCAAAGTCGATTCTCTCTGTTTGAGAGAAACCCTTTGCAACCAAGCGTGCACGTTTGCGACCATCTGGTTTCTGATCAAAGACCCATCAGTTTGCAATAACCTTATGCCCCTTTGGGGGGTCAACCAGTTCAAAGACTTTTCGCTTGCGGAGTATGTCTAGCTTGCATCGACAAGCAGCTTTCCATTCCTCTTGTGCTGCAGCTGGCAGCGTCTGAATGTCTCTATAAGTCCATTCACGTAGAGGCTTAGTTTCTGCAGAAACTAGCGTATGTGGGATTGCCTTAGACATTAAAAATGCAGCCAATCCAGCTCCCCCTTCACAACATAATCATTCAATGTCAGCTTCACTGTCAGATTCAGGAGCTGCGGTAGGAGCGGGTGGCGCATTGTATTTGGGAAGGTTACCTGGCATTTGAGGTGACTCAGGTTCTGGCTGTCTCTGTTGAGATGGGCCAGGTTCCCTAACTTTGTCTTGCCAGTGTGATTTGTGCTCGATCTCCTTCACTTGTTCTACAGGATGCGTATCTTCCCCATAGACATTGTCAGGCCAGATAGGCACACATCATTGTCGTTGGGGGCACAGTGGGGCAGGAGGGATCGCTGGCGGTGCTTCCCTTGATCCTTTCTTAGGTGCACTAGGAGGGGGCGGTGCCAGGTGAGGCGAAGGTGTGTGAGGAGGGACAGGAGAAGGAGAAGGAACTCGCGGAGTGGGTTGACTGGGTCGATAGTCGTTGTCTGCAGGGGGCAGTGGCAACTCTTGTAGAGGCTCATGCTCACTGGCGACAGTAGGCACAGGAGGTGCAGCAGTCCATGTGTGGTGTAACACACAATGGGGGAATCGCGATTCATCAAAAATAGTGTGTGCAGAGGTGAATAGGATGTTGTTGAGAAAACGCATGAATAGGAAATTGGAGTCATTTCCTGGCATCACACCCAGATACACCATGAGTTCGGACTTAGGGGCCATTTTATTAACCCGCACATCTTCTGGGATATGCATGTAAGCGGCACTTCCAAAAACACGAAGATGGGCTACATCTGGCTGCTGCTTGTATAGCAACTCATAAGGAGTGTGCCAGTTATGGCGACACAGTGGTGTTCTGTTGTAGATGTGGGTTGCATGTATAATGCTGAATTCCCACCAACTATCTGGGATGTAGGCATCATACCACATAGCTTCAGATTTGTCCATCACAGTATGCATGAATCGTTCTGCTCAACTGTTTTGTTGAGGAGTATGAGGGGCGCTTTGGAAAATGTGTATCCCCTCCCCCTTGAGCATGTCATTGAAAGCTCTGGACTTGTATTCTCCCCCAGCATCAGACATCCATCCTTGGATTTTTGCTCCAAATTGTGTGAACACCATTTTTAAGAAGTATCTAGTGGCTGTCAATGCAGCATCTTTTGTGCGCAAAGCAGTGACCCACGCCATGGAGGTATAATCATCAAAGAAGGTAATGATGTATTTGTACCAATGATAAGATTTAATAGGGAAGGACTTTATGTCAGAGTGAATCAATTCAAACGCATGAGTAGCACGTCGCTCAGTAGGAGGAAAACTCCTGTTGGGAAGTTTGCCCTTAGCACAACTGTCACAGATGGAGTCTTCCTTTGGAATCTCGACATCTGGCAGACTTCTAGTGTGCTTTCTGGCATGTTTGATAACTTCTTTCGAGGGATGTCCTAAACATTTGTGAAGGATGTCATATGTGATAGTTCTTGTCATGTGGGCACATTGTCCTTTTAGTGGTAAAGCCTCAATTGTGTATAAGCCACGACCAACTCGACCAGGAGTAAATGGGGCAAGAATAGTGTCATCACCATAAGTCACTGTAATCTGGCGATTATCACCATGAACTTTTGCTCCACAAGCAAGCAATTGACCAAGGGAGACTAGGCAAACACCTGAGTTGGATATTAAGCCAACGTTGTGTAAATCCATGATTTAGGAATTCCTATTGGAGTCTTTCCATCGCACAAGTACTCTACCTTGTCCTTCAACGTAAATCATTCCAGAGGCGGTCATGACAGATATCCATTCATGATGCTTAAATGCCTCATACTCAACAAAGTCAGTTTGATCAGGTGTAAAGTGCATTGAAGCACCAGAATCAAGGATCCAGAACTTCCCAAAAGGATCACATGAGCACTTATTTTTTGAACTGGTAGGAGCAGAGCATGAAGAGCAAAGTCTATTTGTGTTGAAAGTAGCTATGCAAGGATAACTACAAGTGTCCGCTGCGCTATCTACCATGACAGATGACATGTTATTTACTACTCAAGCAGGTAATGCATCAGAGGAAATCATGTCAGTTTGAATATTGAAATGGGATGAACAACTAAACTGAGCACGACACCTAATCTAGGCGGCAGGCGACTTCGGCGACAGTGTGAACGGTTCGGGAACGGGTGTCCAACCACACGTGGACGAGAACGTGATATTCAGCAACTAAGAAATTGACGGTGCCCAAATAAAGCATGAACTTGGCACGAGATACGACGAGCGCACAGTAACGTTGTGCGGGAGACGGCAACAGCAGAGATAAGATTGACTAATGAGCTGTTCACAGTCTCAATAGTAGAAGAGGTAATGGTAAAGGTAGGAGTGGTAATCAAATGAACAGGCCCCAAAGGAGGAGGGTATTCAAGTAAATAGGACTGGGGAATAGACGACGAGGGGAGAGGGTTTATATATGTAAGTACGGAGAGTTTAGGGTAGGTCGTCTGAGTCCTAATCGATTGAGGGCCGGTGTGGGAATGAAAGAAAATGAGGAAACCATGAGGACGACGAGAAGTCCGTTGTGGGAAGGGAGAAGCGTCCTCATGGGAAAGGGAGCAGAAATGAAAAGACATGAGGTGTGATGTCATAATGACATCAGGGGCTAGACCTCAGGTCACGTGAGAAGTCTCATGGTCACGTGCACTGGTCACGTGACTCTGAAAAGAGAAAGAAAACGTTAAGTTTGAAAAATAAAGAAATCGTGAGAAACGTAGCGTATAGGTCCTGAACTATAACAAATATAAGGTGTGGATGGAATCACTTGCCTGATCATGTGAGGCCATGAAGGGTCCTCAAGTCCAGCCATGTCTGCAATTTCCCCATCAACGTCCGAACTGTAGATATCAACCATGTCATCACTATCCCAAGAGGATTGGGGCGGTGTCATGATTTCATGCTTGTAAGAGCGTCGACTCTTTTGTCGTTTGGGGGCAACAGCCACCTCTTCCTCGTCGCTTGAGATCTCCACAATGTGCTGATCATCAGGTAGATCGGAAGCATCTGACACCAATGAAGGACCAGGGACACCACATATGAGGTCAGGGTTTTTGAGGATCCAGTTAGATTCACTCACCCTTTTGCCTTTGCTCGCTTGTTTGTCAAGCTTCCGAATCATCTTGGTGGACGGTTGGATCTCTAGACAATGAGCGAAGCTGAAAGCCTCTTTGTCAGCAGGGGGACTGCCAGCTCCCTGGTAGAGTTGTGGAGAAGTGTGCACAAGGGCACAGGAATCAGGAGTAGGCTCAGGACCGGTCGTGTACATGATGAAGGCGGGGGAGGCGATGTGGGTGTGGTCAGCCTGCGACTTGCCCTTCTTCTTGCCTCGATGGGTTTTTTTCCCTGACCCTTCCATGCTAGCATTCCCTTACAGCAGTTGCTGCTTGGGTTGTTGCTGCTGCTGGAAGCGAGGGTTGTCACCTTTCTGCTTCACGGCTGATATCTTATTGGCCTGAGCCAGTTGCTTCCCTTTGTGCCCTCTGAGAAGGCACTGATCCTATGACAGGACCGCAGCCTTGTGGATCTCGTTGATGGTGAGGGTTTTCGGTGCGCCAGCTGCGTCCTTGGCTTGGATCATCATTTGTAAAACGACGTCCATGGTGGGAGGGAGCTTGCTCAAAAGCAGCATCACCTAGATGCCAGCGGGGACGTCATAACCAGTGGTCTTCAACCTCACAAAGAGGTTTGCTGCCTTGTCAAGGGCAGGGGCAGGATACGATGCACTGGGGATCAAGAGCTCAAGCAGCTCCTTGAAGATACCATAAGCACTGGCTAGGCCAGGCTTGGCATACTCATTGTGGAGTGCCTTCACGAGATCGGCAGTGTCCAGGAGGTCAGTGTGCTTGGCTCTAATGGGCTCAGAGAGCCTCATTTTGATCAACCCCAAGTGAGGTTTTCTTTGAGGGTCTGCTGGATATTGCAAACAAAGTTGGCCCGATGGCCAAAGGTTCCTCCAGAGAGGATCAAGAGATTGCCAAGGCATTGAACTTGGAGGTAGGCATGTTAAAGGTTTCACAATGGAGAACCGACATCGAGGTAGCAGCCGAGGGGTACAGCGATACAAGGGTTTTGAAGAAGGGATGCTTGGCGTTCCAGGGTGCAGCCATCAGCAAGTTCTTCATGGAGGCGATGGGCATAGAGGGGAATGTCAATGGAGATGATGGCAGGAGGTGAGACCAGCGAATTGGGCAGAGGGGTGTGGTTCCATCCTGGAGATGGATGAAACAGAGTGAGTGGAGAAACAACTCAAGTTGAACGACACCTAATCTAGGCATTGAGCAACCTCTGCGACGGTGTGTACGGTTCAAGTGCGAACGTCCAACCAGACATGGACGAGAATGTGGTAGTCAAGTACGAGAAAGTTAATGGTGCCCAAGTAGATCATGAACTTGGCACGTTCGATGACGAGCGAGCAGTAACGTTGCTCGGGAGACGGCAAATGCAGAGATATGATTGAATCACTGAGTCATTCACGAGCTCAATGATGAAAGGTAAAAGTAAAAGGTAGGAGTGGTATACAAATGAACAGGCCCCAAAGGAGGGTATTCAAGTGAATAGGACTGAGGAGTAAATGACGAAGGGGGAGGGTTTATATATGTAAGTAAGGGGAGTTTAGGGTAGGTCGTCTGAGTCCTAATCGATTGAGGGCCGGTGTGGGTATAGGGATCATGAGGAAAAGATGAGGAAGCCATGAGAACGGCGAGAAGTCTATGTGGGAAGAAGGAAGCATCCTCATGGGAAAAGGAACGGAGATGAAAGACATGAGGTATGATGTTATGATGACATCATGGGCTAGACCTCAGGTCATGTGAGGATTCTCATGGTCATGTGTGCTAGTCACGTGACTTTGAAAAAGAAGAGAAAGCATTAAGTTCGAAAGTGAAGAAAATGAAAAACGTAGTGTATAGGTCCTGAACTATAACAATGGACAAGTCAAGGATGGTTCAGGGGAGGTGTTATGTGGAGGAGGAGGAGAAAGCCTTTCAGCTAAAGAAGGAAGAGAAGAATCTAAGATAGAAGGGGAAAGCAAGAAAGGAGAGGAAATGGAGTCGGAGATGGTTGATTGGGAGGACATGGCTGATGGGTTCAAGTTGGGTCGTGAGGGAAGACAGAGGGATGGAGCTTTTTATAATTGGTGAGGGTGGACTTTGCATGTTTCAAGTCCCATTCAGGGACCCAGGAATCTTCTTCGGCGGAGTATCCTTTCCATCAGATCAGGAAGAAGTGACAAGATGGAGTTCCGTGGTGGCATAGGATCTTTTCAATTTCATATTCTTCTTCACCCTGGATAAGATCTGGCGGTGGAGCAGGGAAGTTGGGTCCATGGATATCATTCTTGTGATAGGGCGATAAGAGGGAGGCATGGAACATGTTATGGATCTTCCACATTTTGGGGAGGTGAAGTTGATAAACAATTGGAGATAGGACCTTAGTTATGGTAAAGGGTCCTTCTTGTTTGGAGGTGAACTTTGGGTTGGCAATAGATCATTTGAGATTGCAGGCTTCTAGCCACACCTTATCTCCTAGTGTGAAAGGGGTAAAGTTTTTGCAAGTACAGGAGGCCATGACTTGGTGGGCGAGTTCGTGAGCTGCTAGTGCTTCATCACAAGCTGTGGAGAGGGCTTTGAGTCTGGTTTCAATTGTGAAACAGGGTGGAACAACGAAAACAACAAAAAGATCAATATCTAATCTAGGTATTGAGCAACTTCAGCAATGGTGTGGACGGTACGGTTCCGAGTATCCAACCAAATGTGGATAAGGACGTGATAATTGGTGACTAGGAAATTGATGGTTCCTAGGTAGAGCATAAAACGAGAAACGACGATGAGCGTGCGATAATGGGCATGAAGACGGCAAGTGCAGAGTAGGATTGGAAGTAACAAGAGTGGTAGACAAATGAACAGGCCCCTAAGGTAGGAGAGTATTCAAGTGAATAGGACTGAGGAGTAGACGACGAAGGGGAAGGGTTTATATATGTAAGTATGGGATGTTTAGGGTAGGTCATCTGAGTCCTAAACTGTTAAGGGCCAGTGTGGGAAGGAAAACAGGAGGGAAACGTGAGGCAACCATGAGGACGGCAAGAAGTCCATGTAGGAAGAAAGAAGCATCCTCATGGGAAAGAAGACAGAGATGAAAGACATGAGGCATGATGTCATGATGACATCATGGTCCAGGCCTCAGGTCATGTGAGGGTTCTCACGGTCATGTGCACTGGTCAGGTGACTTCGAAAATGAAAAGAAATCGTTAAGTCTGAAATGAAGAAAAGTTGGGAATGTAGCGTATAGGTCCTGAACTATAACAGATTGTGGGGAGGGGGGATTCAGGGAGGAGGAAAGGTAGGGCTCGGGGTTCGAAGCCCATCATGAGGAAGAACAGGGATTTGCCAGTAATGGAATGAGGGCAGTGATTATGTGTGAATTTGGCATGGGAGATCTTTTTAGACCATGAGGCAGGGTTATCTCCGCAAAAGATTTGGAGATAGGTTTCAACTTCTTGATTTACACGTTTGATTTCCCCATCAGATTGGGGGTGATAGGCAGTGGAGAGGGACAGGTCATAGTTTAGGGTTTTTCCGAGGGCTCTGGCGAAGGCAGAGGCGAACTGGGGACCACGATTGGAGATGATTTTGTTGTAGAGACTAAAGCAGAAAAAGACTTTGTGGAAGAAAAGATCAGCGACTCCTTCAGTGGTGATGGACTTCTTGGTAGGGCCTAGAATTACCCCCTTAGTAAGCCTGTGGTTGATCATGACCAATAAGGAATTGAAGCCAGCAGAGAGGGGAAGATTGGTGATGAGGTCGCAAGAGATCTGTTGGAAGGGGTGCGAAGTGAGGGAATGGATGGGGGAAAGGGAGGAAATAGTAGGATGGGTATTGGTCTTGTTTTGCTGACAAGTGGCACAGCCTTCTACATATTTATGCACAAAGGAAGTGAGGCCAGGCCACCAGAATTCAGCCATGACAAGTTGGCGGGTTTTAAGGAACCTGGGATGTCCTGCGGTTTCGTGATCATGGCAGCATTGGACAATGGTATGGTGGAGGGAAGAGTCATTGGGAATATAGACACGGTCCTTGTAGGTCAAGAGGCCGTTAATGTGTTTCCAGTCCGAGAGACAGGAGCGGAAGGCGGGGGGGATAGAACCATCCATGGATTGGAGGCTCTGCAGGACAAGGGGGTCGGAGGCCAAGGCTGATTGGACTTTATCAGCCAGAGCAGTGTCAATAGCATGGACGAATAAGGAGGGAGGAAGAAGGGTCACATTGTCGTTGTCAGGGGAGTCAATAGCAGGGAGTAGATCAGGTTGACAGGAGAGAGCATCAGGGCTGGCAGGTTGGGAACCAGGGACATGCCGCATATTGAGATTGAAATATACAAGGTCAAGGAGCCAGCGGGCCTGGCGGCGATTCAACACCTGAGGTTGACGGAAGTAGGTGAGATTTTTGTGGTCGGTGAAGACCCGGACAGGGAAAGGGGAGCCATGGAGGTAGTGGCACCAAGTTTTCAAGGCATGGATGATGGCAAGGAGTTCATGATCGTAGATGTCATAATTCCTTTCTGCGGGGGAGAACAATTGAGAGAGATAGGAACAGGGGTGCCAGTTGCCATTGGAATCAGTCTGAAGGAGGATACCTCCAGAAGCAAATTTGGAGGCATCAGTAGCAATGGCAAAGGGTGCAGAGAGGTTGGGAAGGTGGAGAACGGGTTTGGAAAGGAATCAGGAGTGGAGGGTGTCCATGGCTTGTTGGCAGGTGGGGGTCCAGGACCAAGCACAGTTTTTCTTGGTGAGGTCAATGAGGGTGCAGGCAATGTTGGAGTAATCGGGGATGAAGCAATGGTAGAAGTTGGCAAAGCCAAGGAAGGAGCGGACATCCCTGACTTTTTGAGGAGTAGGTCATTTGGCGATGCCATCAAGCTTGACGGGATCCATGGCAAGTTGACTGGGTTTGATGATCATACCAAGATATTCGACCTCAGTAGTAGTGAACTTGCATTTTTCGAGTTTAAGATGGAGGTCAAGTTCCATCATTCATTGGAGGACATGTTTAGTGCGTTCCTCATGGATGGTGGGGTTGGGGGAGAAGATGAGGAGATCATCCATATAGATAATGAGTCCTTCAGCAATCATATCATGGAAGGAGTTATTCATGAACCTTTGAAACATGGCAGGGGAGTTGGTGAGTCTGAAGAACATGACAGTGGGTTCAAAGAGCCCCTTATGGGTGATAAAGGTGGCTTTCTATTGGTGTCCATCCTTGGTGTGGACATTGTTGTATCCCCACCGTACATCAAACTTGGTGAAGACCTTGGTGTATCTGAGTTTATCGACAAGGTTGGAGATAAGAGGGAGAGGGTAGGTGTCACAAACAGTATGTTTGTTGAGATAACGGTAGTCTTGGCAAGGGTGGAGTCCGCCATTCTTCTTTTTGATGAAGAAGAAGGGTGCAGCTTGAGAGGAGTTTGAAGGGCAGATTTTTCCAGCTTTGAGGTTCTCTTCTAAGAAGTCCTCAGTGGCTTTACGTTCATCGGGAGATAAGGGGTATATCTTTCCAACTTTTGGGACAAAGGAATCCTTGACATTGATCTCGTGATCATAGGGGCGAGAGGGAGGAATGTGGTCTGCAGTTTCCTTGGTGAAGATGGGGGCAAACTGGGAGAATTTGGGAGGAAGGGTGGTTTTCAGTTTGTTCTGTTCGGCTTCCATGGCGAGTTCCGTGGCAGTAGTAAGTCGGGCAATGACGGAGATCCTTTGGGAATGGAATGGGATTCCTCTTGGATGGTTTGGAAGAGGGAGCGGTTTTCAAGAGTGCAAGAGAGGATCTGTTCCTCGTTCTCTTCTTTGAGGAAGCCGTAGAGGTGGTAGTCATGGATGGAGGATACATGGATGTGTCGGGGTGCAGGGAAGTGGGAATTGTGTCGTTCAAAGTCTTTTGTGCAGGAGGCATAGAAATTGTTGGATTCATCAAGGGACTCGAGGAGGAAAAGGGTTCGACTTTTCCAGTCGATTGTGAGATTGGTGGTTCTTAACCAAGGAAGTCCAAGGATGACATTGGTTCTTCCGCAGGCCATGACATAAAAGGTGACCTTCTGGAAGATTTCTTTGATGTTGAAATACAGGGTACAAGTGTGAGTGATATTTCCATTCTTGTTATATGAATGGTCAGAATTTCGGGCTTGGATGGGGGAGGTGAGTTTCTCGGTGGGGAGACGATGTTTTGACACAAAGTCTTGGTCAATGCAAGAGATTTCAGCACCACTATCAATAAGGGCGCTGGTGTCAACGGCTTTCTGGATATGCGAGAGGACAACTAACTGAATTGGAATTTGCATAGCTTTAGTGGAAGTGGATACAAATACAGGAGCACACAAGAAGGAGGGAGGGGAGACTTGCATCGACTGAGATCCCCTTTCTAAAAATCCATTTGGAAGGAGACCTTCCTGATGGCAACTTCATCATCATTGTCATCAATTTCTCATAAGGCAGGAAGGTTGGATTCTTCTTCAACCTAATGAATCTTCTTCTCTGGGCAGCGGTTAGGCATGGAGGGAAAAGAAGGGCAGGAGGTGCTATTATGGCTGGCATGGCGGCAGCAGAAACAAAGTCCTTTTTCAATGCAGCATTTATGCTCCTCGGGGGTGAGTTTGGCGATGCGAACTACATCCACATCCATGGTGTCAGGGTCTTTGGTGGGGGTGGGGGTGGTGGTGGTGAAGGAATGGAAATGAGAAGAGGACATCTTGCCTCTTTGAGCAATCTTGTTGGCATGGTCCCACTGTGTTTGGAAGTGGGTTGCCTTTTTATACCAAGTTGCAACATCAGTTGGGGGAGTGTCCATGGAGAGAATGCGGCGCATGAGGAAGGGAGGGATTTCTGCAGAGAAGTAATTGATAAGGACATTTTCATCGATGATGCCTGCGAGGGCGACACGGTTTTGGAACAAGGAGATATAGGAATCAAGGGATGGTTCATGATGCTTGGTCTTAGCATTAAGATCCATGCATTTCGTGGTGAGCCAGGCAATAACGTCGTTGACTGTGTCATGGTGTTTGAAGGTTTTCTTAAATTCAGCAACGAAGTTGGCCAAGGTGCCGAGGGTGACAGTGGTTCCGGAAATGGCATTTTGCTGGAATGTGTTTGCCCAAGTGAGGGCAGGGCCTTTGGTCATGTACAAGAGAGCGAAGATGACTTGCTTGACATCAGTGTCATAGGCTTTGTTGTTTATGTGGAGGTAGAACTGGACAGTGTTAAGCCATTGAACGGCGGTTTTGTAGGAACTGTCGAAGGCTTCAGGGGTGCAGACATGAAGCTTGGTAAGCTTGGTGGAAGACATAGTGGGGGATGGTGGTCTAATGAATGGTGGGGGAATGGCAGGTGGAGGGAGAGTGATGGAGGGGATATGGGAATGGGAAATACTGGGGTAGTAGCGATAGGAGTAGGAGACGGCAGGGTAGGTTGACAAGGGATCATTAGACTAGTGGAGAGTTGCTGTGAGAGGTCAAGAGATTTGCTTTGTTGAGCGACAGAGGGTACAAGGGTGTCTGGGTCAAGATAATCTTCTTCTTTAGAGTTGGGTTGCTCAGAAGAGGAAGAGTTGTCGAGTGGTTTTGATCGGGGAGCCGACCAACGAGGATCAGGGCGCAGTGGTTGCGAAATGGTGAGGGACTATGATGACAATAGCCTCTTTGATAAGAAGCTAGACCTTTTGTTATGGTCGGTCCGGGTAGGAACGAATGTAGACCTGGGAGACGAGAAGTGTCGACTAAGGGGCTTCTTTATCGACAGGACAAGTCATGAGAAAAGCGACCAGAGACAAGGATGAGTCATGTGGTTAACAACCGGAGACTTCTGCAGGGACTTCCTGAGGTGGACGAAGGATAATTGACCAAGGGATGCCCTTGTCAACGGGACAACTGCAAAGAAGAGCAGTGGGGACAAGTTGCAAAGAAGGGTGACCAGAGATGAAGGAGAACAATGAGCATCCACTCAAAAGTAGGACAGGTGACTTAGAGAGGCAATGGACAAGGGAAGA
>JBBPLC010000768.1:0-11453 GCA_038089535.1 Hemileccinum rubropunctum
CTCTCGTGCTCGCACAGATCATCTTCACTTCCAGCAACAACAAGCCACTCTCAACCTCTACGCCGCCACCCGTATTATTCGAATCTCGCCCGCACCAGAGCCTCTCTGTTTCGCCCCTTTCTTCGGGCAACCCGCCTATGCCGACGAGGTCGATCCTAACGACCACCCTATCGAACAACCTCGCGAATACTTCCTGGCCCCAATACCATCTCGTGAACCTACGCCCACTCCTCATTCCCCTTCCCCATCGTTTTCTTCCCGCGCCGTCTCTCCCGTTCCCCCGCCTCCAGCTCTACCTCGCGCACGTAAACAGCGCAAAGTCCGTCGCCTTGAACTAAGAAACATTTGACCCGACACTGGCCGCTTCCCACACCTCTTCTGCCTTCGTCCCCGTACCGCCCTTCAATGACCCGCTAAGTTCCTCTAAGCCATGTCGGAACAAGCCGCTGCTCCGCCTGCCGACCCCAATGTCACCTGGGCCGACATCCGACAGACAATGGCCAACATGGCCGCACTTCTCCAAGTGTCATTACTGTTGCAGCAGCAAATGACGCAGCAACTAGCTGAAACTACGACGATGCGTACTTCGTTGTTACCTGCAAAGCTCATCGCTGACCCAGGTACATGGGACGGCAACCGGACCACCTTCTGCCCCTGGTGGGTAAAAATAGCAACGTGGGTCCAATGCCAAGGCAGTCTGGACGATCGCCAAGCAACCGCCGCCATCCTCCTCTGGATTGTCAGCAAGGCCGAGTCATTCTCGAGGATCACACTCAAGAAATACCAAAGAAGAACTCTGTCCTGGAATGGCCGGATTGGGAGGAGTTAAAAAAAAGAGGTCGAAAACCACTTCAGGATCGATGTCCTGAAAGAGGAAAGTTACATTCAGCTGACCAACCTTCGGCAGGGCTCAATGCTGATCGAGGTCTTCATGCAGCAATTTGAACTATTACGACAGGATGCGGACCTGTCGCGACACGACAACAACGTCCTGCGCCTTTACAAAGAGCGCATCGATTATAACATATACTTTCAGTTGTCAACAAGAAGCCCTGCCCTCAAAGACTCGCTTACCGCCTGGTAGGAAGGCGCTATCGAGATGGGCAAAATGTTTGAGAGAATGCGGTTGGAACGTAGTAAGCAACCGCAACAACGTCTTTTTGAACCCCGCTTCACGGAAGTGGGCACGCAACCGGGCCGAGGCGCCCCAATGGACACACGCGCGGTCCAACCAACTCAGCAGGATACAAGGACCTGCTACAATTGTAACAAAGTTGGTCACATCTCGCATGCCTGCAAGGAACCCCGAAAGCCACGTGGTTGCCCTATCTTTGACCTGGTCACCGGCCGAACACGCTACGCCCCGCCTCATCCCGCCCCGCTCCACGAAATCCCACTCGCCCCTACCACCGCCATCACTGCCATACCCAACAGGACACAAGGTTCCAGAAATCCTCCATGGATGACCAAAGAGGCGCAAGCCTACTATTTGGATATGTTTGAGTCCCGAGCCCGCCAGCTCGCCGCAGAAGGACTCAAGGGAAAAGGCAAAGCCGAGTAGTGGGAGGTACCTACTCGGCCAAGGACCCTAATTTTTCTTCTTCTTCCTCTTTTAATCGTTTCGCTGTGTTAGGGGAGATGGACGATGGGTCAGGCAACGATTACTCATCGAACAATTTGTCATGTACTAGTTTCGATACCAACTCTGAAGGAGCGTCTCTTCGGAGCACAGCACAGGAGGATAAACAAAGTGTGCTTAATTCTCCTATTACGAACCATTTCTCTTTTTTACCCGATTCTCCTTCTAACCCTAACCTTACCCTCAGGAATACCTCTCCTGCTGGGGAATTCGACATCGATACCGACGTTTACTTTCAGAAAAACACAAAATGGCAAAAAACAACGGAAAAAGCACTCCTCGACTCCGGAGCAGTCCAAACATTCGTGGACAAAAAATGGGTAACCTCTCTCGGTATACCCACCGAAAAATTGTCTTTTCCTCGATCTATTACTAACACCGATGGAACCGCTTCATCCCATGGCACTATCACGGACTACGTTTCAGTTGTTTTCTCATACCAAGGGCACTCCGAAGGAGTTGACGCCCTGGTAACAAATCTAGGCACTCACCATATTTATTTAGGTTACGACTGGTTCCAACGCCACAACCCCCTTATCAACTGGGTCGACAAAGAAATAAAGTTCTGTCGTTGCACCCGAAATTGCATCACAATTAATGCAGCAGGGTTAATCAAAGAGGTCTGGAACCCCTCTATTCGATCAATCGAAGAAGGACTCGCGGAAAAAGTACCAAAACAGTACCACAAGTTCCTAGACGTATTTAGCAAAGAAGAATCAAAACGCATGCCCGTTTGCACACCATGGGATCATGCTATCGACCTCAAACCCAACTTTGTACCCCAAAAAGGTTGGGTAATTCCACTTTCCAATGCCGAATTAGAAGAAGTCCGGAACTTCTTATCCTCCAAACAAGAAAAGGGCTATATCCGCCCATCAAAATCCCCACATACGGCTCCTGTATTTTTTATTCCCAAGAAAACAGGCGAGAAACGTCTCGTCATGGACTATCGTTATTTAAACGAGGGCACGGTTAAAAACTCATACCCTCTTCCTCTTATCTTAGCACTCGTCGACCGCCTTAAAGGCGCGGACAAATTTACCTGCCTTGACCTTAGGTGGGGTTACAACAATGTCCGCATCACAGAAGGCAACGAATGGAAAGCAGCCTTCGTCATGCCCCTGGGGGCCTATAAACCCATCGTGATGTATTTCGGGATGACTAACTCTCCTCCCATGTTCCAACAGATGATGAACAACATATTTAACGACATGTACGCCGCAGTTATTGTATATCTCGACGACATGTGCATTTTTACAAAAAACAAAACAAACGATGAACACTCTGAGGTCGTCAAAGAAGTCTTATGACGACTTCGAGAAAATGATCTTTACGCGAAGTCAGAGAAGTGCGTACTTAACACCGAAAAAGTGGACTTTCTCGGTATGACAGTATCCGCCGACGGCGTCAGCATGCAAAACAACAAAGTCAACGCAATACTCGACTGGCCAGCTCCTACGAAACTCAAACAGCTGCAATCCTTCCTCGTGCTATGTAATTATTATTGTCGTTTTATTAACGGTTTCGGACAGATCACTCACCCCCTCAACGATCTAACAAAGAAAAACGTGCCGTACACCTGGGGGGAGGCACAACAAAACGCATTTGACACACTCAAAAAACAATTCACGACCACTCCCCTCCTCGCATTTCCTGACGCTTCCAAGGAAATGCGCGTTGAAACTAACGCTAGCGATATCGCTATGGGCACAGTCTTGTCCGTTTTTGGAGAGGACAGATGTTGGCGTTCTTGCGCCTTTTTATCTCATTCCTTTTCCTCTGCTGAATGTAACTACCCAGTCTATGACAAGGAGTTACTAGCTATCATCCGCGCCCTCGAAGAATGGCACCATTATTTAATCGGAAAACCAAACTTCAAGATCTGGACCGACCACAAGAACCTCAAATATTGGAAAAAACCGCAGACACTCTCGGGCCGTCAAGCCCGCTGGCACGAGCTCCTACAAGAATTCAACTACACCCTTATCTATAAACCCGGTACCACGAATGGACGTGCCGATGCTCTCTCTCGTCGCCCCGACCACGGCAACGCGGTCGATAAGTTAAATGACAACATTACCATATTTCCCTCCACTGTCCTCCGTTCTTCATCCTTATCTATCGCAGTCGAGTTAACCTCCTCAGACGCTCGCTTACCCTCGAAGGGTTCTCCCGATGCAGCAGGCTTCGACCTGTACGCATCCGTTGATCTTGACATTCCCGCCCACGACCAAGCTCTCATTCCCACCCATGTCAAGATTCAACTCCCCTCCGGTACCTACGGCAGAATTGCACCACATTCGGGCCTCGCCCTCAAGCATAAAATCGACGTCATGGCCGGAGTCATTGACGCCGATTATAGGGGAGAAATTGGTGTAATTCTGTTCAATCACTCCGATTCACCATTCCACAATTCTAAATTTGACCATATCGCACAACTAATTATCAAAAAAATAGAAAACCCAACATTGACAGAAGAAAAGACTCTCGACGAGTCTCAACGTAACGACAAAGGTTTTGGCTCCACGGGAGTCAAAGCAATCTCTTCCACTTCCTTATCCCCAAATTTTGAAACTAAACTATCCTTTGAATCAGCCAGAATGGACGTTGATGCTATCAACGAATACGAATACTATGCCAACGAAAAACTTTTCAGAAATTCGAACGGGATCATTTTCATCCCCCCTTCTTTTTGAACCGAGTTGATTTCACTATTCCACGATTCTCCAGTCACAGGCCATCCAGGCCGCGATCACACTATTTCTTCAATCAAACGTTTCTATTGGTGGCTAGGCACCGCCAAAGACATTTCTTCTTACATTGAACACTGCCAGGTGTGCTCCCTCATGAAGGGTTCGTCAAAGCCACCGGCAGGAAAACTTATGCCATTACCTGTCCCTTCTCATCCATGGGAAGATATTTCCTTTGACTTTGTCACAGGACTACCCTTTTCCAACGGTTTCGATTCCATAGGGGTAGTCGTCGACCATTTTTCTAAAGAAATCGTTCTCTTCCCATGCCTTAAAACCACTTCCTCCTCGGACTTAGCCACCCTATTTAGAGATCACGTATGGTGTCTCCACAGACTTCCTAACACTATTCTCTCGGACAGGGGACCACAGTTCGTCTCGGAGTTTACCAAAGAACTTTGCAAAGTTCTAGACATTCAACAGAAACTCTCCACGGCGTACCACCCTCAAACAGATGGTCAGACAGAACGGGTCAACTGAGAAGTTATCGTGTATCTCCGAGCTTACATCGCCAAAAAGCAGGAGACATGGGCCTCGTGGCTAAAAATGGCGCAATTTGCACACAATAATACCCTTACCATGGCCACGGGAACCACACCCTTTGCAGTCACGCGAAACTACTCACCACGCATGGGTATGGTGCCCACAAACTCCACTATGACTCCTGGGGGGTCATTCGGTAAAACTATAGGACGTAATCACGAAGAGATCGCTTCCACGCTACAAAAAACCCACGATCGGATGTCACACGCACAAACATCCAAGTGCTCTTCCGCTCCTAATTATTCCACTGGAGACCTGGTCTGGCTCTCCACCAAACATCTCTCTTTCCCCTACCCCGCACGTAAATTAACCCAAAAATTCATCGGACCTTACCGTATCACCACCGTTCTCCCTAATGCCGTTACCCTCGCCCTCCCTTCCTCTGTTTCCATCCATCCAACCGTCAACATCTCCCGCGTTAAACCTTATAAAACCCCGCTGGACGGACAAAATGTATTTAAACCAGACCCTATCACCATGACCGAAGACCGGCACGAAGAATACGAAGTCGACTGTATTGTCCAGTCTTGGCTTCACCGCGGCAAATTACAATACCTCATCCACTGGAAGGGATGGGACGAGGTGGATCGCACCTGGGAACCTGCCATCAACTTAAAACACGTGCAGGACGCCATTGCTGAGTTTCATGCTTCCCACCCAAATGCACCACGACCCATTCGGGGTATCTCCGAAACAGAATTCGTTTCCCTCTTTCACCCGTTCGGTCCCTCCTATACCGAATTCACCAACTCTCGACTAGATCTCAAATCTGGTGAATGGGGGGTAGTGTTATAGTTCAGGACCTATACACTACGTTTTTGCTTTTTCTTCATTTCCAAACTTAACGTTTTCTTTCTCTTTTCAAAAATCACGTGATCAGCACACGTGACCGTGAGAGCTCTCACGTGCCCTGATGTCTAGCCCATGATGTCATCATGACATCATACCTCATGTCCTTCATTTCCATTTCCCTTCCCATGAGGACGCTTCTCCTTTCCCACATGGACTTCTCGCCACCCTCATGTTTTCCTCATATTCCTTCTTTCCCACACCGGCCCTCAATAGATTAGGACTCAGACAACCTACCCTAAACCCCTGTATTTACATATATAAACCCTCCCCCTTCGTTGTCTACTCCTCAGTCCTATTCACTTGAATACTCTCCTCTTGGGACCTGTTCATTTGTTTACCACTCCTACCTTTACTTTTATCCTTCTACTATTGAGACTGTGAACAGCTCAGTAGTCGCAATCTCATCTCTGCCTTTGCCGTCTCTGGCACAACATTACTGTGTGCTCGTCGTTTCTCGTGTCCAGTTCATGTTATACTTGGGCACCGTTAACTTTCTTGTCACTGACTATCATGTTCTCATCCACGTCTGGTTGGACACTCGTAATCGCACCGTCCACACCATCGCAGAAGTCGCCCAATGCCTATATTAGGTGTTGTGCTCCTTTAGTTATTTTCGTCCCGTTTCAACGATGACATGGTCGACATCTACAATTCGGACGTCCATGGGAAGATTGCAGATGCAGCTGGACTTGAGGATCCCTTGTGGCCTCGCATGATCAGGCAAGTGATTCAATCCACACCTTATGCTCGAACTGACATAATTTCCTGTGATGCATTATCTACTCAAGTTAACATGTCATCTGTCGTGGTAGATAGTGCAGCGGATGCTTGTAGTTATCCTTGTATAGCTACTTTTAACATGAATAGACTGTGCTCTTCATGCTCTGCTCCTACCAGTTCAAAAGATAAGTGTTCATGTGATCCTTTTGGGAAGTTCTGGATCCTTGACTCTGGTGCTTCAATGTATTTCACACCTGATCAAACTGACTTCATTGAGTATGAGGCATTTAAGTGTCATGAACGGATACCCGTTATGACCACCTCTGGAATGATCTACATTGAAGGACAAGGTAGAGTACTTGTACATTGGGAAGACTCCAAAAGGAATTCCCAAATCATGGATTTACACAATGTTGGCTTAATACCCAACTCAGGTGTTTACCTTGTCTCCCTTGGTCAATTACTTGCTCATGGAGCAAAAGTTCATGGTGATGATTATCAGATTACAGTGACTTATGGTGATGGCACTATCCTGCCCCATTTACTCCTGGTCGAGTCGGTCGTGGCTTATACACGATTGAGACATTACCACTAAAAGGACAATGTGCCCACATGACAAGAACTATCACATATGACATCCTTTACAAACGTCTAGGACATCCCTTGAAAGAAGTCCTTAAACATGCCACAAAGCACACTAAAAGTCTGCCAGATGTTGAGAGTCCAAAAGAAGACTCCATCTGCAATGGTTGTGCTAAAGGTAAACATCCCAATAGGAGTTTTCCTCCTACTGAGCAATATGCTACTTGTGCATTTGAATTGATTCACTCTGACATAAAGTCTTTCCCCATTGAACCTTACCATTGGTACAAATACATCATTACCTTCTTTGATGACTATACCTCCATGGCATGGGTCACTGCTTTGCACACAAAAGATGCTGCATTGACAGCTATGAGACACTTCTTGAAAATGGTGTCCATGCAATTTGGAGTGAAAGTCCAAGGATGGATGTCTGATGCTGGGGGAGAGTATAAGTCCAGAGCTTTCAATGACATGCTCAAGAGGGAGGGGATACACTTTTTCCAAAGCACCCCTCATACTCCTCAATAAAACGGTCGAGCAGAACGATTCATGCGTACTGTGATGGATAAATCTGCAGCTATGCGGCATGATGTCTGCATCCCAGATAGTTGGTGGGAATTCAGCATTATACACACAACCCACGTCTATAACAGAACATCACTGCATCACCATAACTGGCACACTCCTTACAAGTTGCCAAATAAGCAGCAGCCAGACGTAGCCCATCTTTGTGTTTTTGGGAGTGCTGCTAACATGCACATCCCAGAAGATGTGGGGGCTAATAAAATGGCCCCTAAGTCCAAACTCATGGTGTATCTGGGTATGATGGCAGGAAATGACTCCAATTTCCTATTCATGCATTCCCCCAACAATGTCCTGTTCACCTCTGGTCATACTATCATTGATGAATCATGATTCCCCCATTGTGCGTCATACTGCACACGGACTGCTGCACCTACTATGCCCACTGTAGCCGGTGAGCATGAGCCTCTACAAGAGTTACCACTTCCCCCTGTAGACGACGACTATCAACCCAGTCAACCTGCTCCACGAGTTCCTACTCCTCCTCCTGTCTCTCCTCGCATACCTTCACCTCGCCCAGCACTGCCCCCTCCTAGTGCACCTAAGAAAGGATCAAGGGGAGCACCGCCAGTGATCCCTCCTGCCCTGCTATGCCCCCAACAACAGCGACATGTGCCTATCCAGCCCGACAATGTCTATGGGGAAGATATGCATCCTGTAGAGCAAGTGAAGGAGATTGAGTGCAAATTGCGCTAGCAAGACAAAGTTAGGGAACCTGGCCCATCTCAACAGAGACAGCCAGAGCCTGAGTCACCTCAAATGCTAGGCAACCTTGCCAGACACAATGCACCACCTGCTCCTACCGCAGCTTCTGAATCTGACAGTGAAGCTGATGTCGAACAATTATGTTGTGAAGGGGGAGCTGGATTGGCTGCATTTTTAATGTCCAAGGCAATCCCACATGTGCTAATTTCTGCAGAAACTATGTCTCTATGCGAATGAACTTATAGGGACATTCAGACGCTACCAGCTATAGCACAAGATGAATGGAAAGCTGCTTGTCGATGCAAGCTAGATATACTTCACAAGTGAAAAGTCTTTGAACTGGTTGACCCCCCAAAGGAATGTAAGGTTATTGCAAAACTGATGGGTCTTTGATCAGAAACCAGATGGTTGTAAATGTGCACGCTTGGTCACAAAGGGTTTCTCTCAAACAAAGGGAATCAACTTCAACCAAATCTTCTCCCTGGTTGTAAGGTTTGAGACTGTGCGGCTCATGCTTGCACTTGCTGCCTTAGAAAACTGGCATATAGAAGCACTTGATGTGAGAAGTGCTTACCTTTATGGAAAGCTACACAAGGAAATCCACATGAAACAACCCGAAGGCTTTGTAGTCCCAGGGCAAGAGCATAAAGTGCTCCATCTACAACATGCCCTGTATAGCCTTAAACAAGCCAGACTAGCCTGGTGGAACACTCTAAATGAGTCCATGAAAGACCTTGGCTTTGAATGTTTGAAGTCTGATGCTGGTATTTTCCTATACCAGAAAAAAGGCACCCAAGTAGTAGTTATCATCATCTATATTGATGATGACCTGTTCTGTGGTCCTGATAAAGCCATAGTTGCAGAGGTAAAAGCCACATTTATGTGTAAGTGGGAATGCTGAGACCTAGGACCTGCAAAGGAATTCCTGCATATGAGAATTTGTCAGACTGGCAGCAAGATCATGATTGATCAGTGCGCTTATTTAGAAAAAGTCCTTGAACAATTCAGAATGCAGAATGCTAGAGTCACTCCCACTCCCCTTCCACAGGGGTATTATTCTCTTAACTACAATGGTTTAGTTGATCCAGAACTGCAATCTCACTTCCAACAAGTGATCGGATCCTTATTGTACATTACATTAAGGACCAGACCGGACATAGCTTATGCTGTGACTGCCCTATCTCAGCATGCTACCAAACCATTATTAGAGCACCTCAACAAGGCACTCTACATATGCTGGTATCTACTCGGTACCCACTACTACTCCCTTGTCTTCGATGGAGCCTCTCAGGCTGGCATGATTGCATATACCGATTCTGATTGGGCATCCAATCCAAACACCCGTCACTCTCAGACTGGCTAGTTTATTAAACTAGCTAATTGCATCTTCAGCTGGCAATCGCACCAACAACAGTGTATTGCCTATTATTCTACAGAAGCCGAATATGTTGCACTTTCTGATTGTAGCAAACAGGTGGTATGGTTGCGTTCCTTAATGGAAGAACTAGGATACAAGTTACACCCAATACCAATTTGTGGTGATAACCAAGATTCCATATTCATAGGATCGAACCCTGTTACCGAAAAGTGTAATAAACATGTAGACATAAAATGGCATGGTGTTAGGGAGTTCATCTGTGAAGGTTTAGTAGAACTGTTCTTTGTTGAAGGGGCACACAACCCTGCTGACATGTTCACTAATAACCTTGGACATGTTAAACTTGATCAGTTCAGATTGCAACTTGAGCTACTCTTCTATGACCAACCCATAGCACCTTGAATGAGTGCTCTCTTCACTTATGCACCTTAGATAGGCAGCTAAGCAAGGGGGAGTGTTGATTGAGCACCATGTAGTAGCTCTTAACGCTACTTATTACTTATAAGTTGTAGTGTAGCTTACCCTATTAGGAAATAGTCACACGGTCTATATAGTATATAAGTTGGAACTCAGTCATCTGAGTTCGAATAACATCTTGTGTTTTTACTACAACCATCTCTTTAAGCTAGCCCCTTAAAACCTTGGTGAGTGTCAGGTATTCCTCTACCTTACCACCTATATGCTTTCAACAGGTCTACCTATATCCATTGATGTTACTCACCCTCACACTGCTTGGTCCCTTTGTATCCATTGATATAAGTCACTCTCACACTGCTCAGTCCCTTTGTATCCATCGAGATGAGTCACTTTCACCCTGCTCAGTGCACTCGTATGCATTGACCTTGGTCTTACTGCCTCTACTTTGGGCCCTTGCATATCTATCAACACCTCATTTATTTACCCTTTCTAGGGCCTTCCATATCCTATGTATGTACATGTCACACAGGCCCAACCATGTCTTACATGCCTCATATATCCCAGGCCAGTCCCAGTATCACCCATATATATTGGGTCTTTTGCAAGCAGGCTCACCATATGCTACGGGTGAATATCACTGCATTATGTGAGGGAGTAGTGAGGAATGGTTGGTGTGTCAGTACCCAACAGTGGCAGTGAGGGAGGAAGAGGGTGTAATGGAGTGGAATGGCAAAGAACCAACTTCAATGAGGGCGGCCTAGCCTCTAGCTAGGATGGCCCAAGTGTTGCCTAGAATGATAAATACGACGTACTCTAGGGTAGGTCTAATGTAAGGAATGTGGTAATGGTGAGCCATGATGTCATAATAACATCATGGATCTAGACATAGTCCAGAGTGGTCTGTAGGCACGTAATCGTGGGAACTAGCATGTGCCCCTAAGGTACAATAGATAAGATAAACGATGGCCAAGTCACATGACCTCAAAAGTAGAAATAGTTAGTCCGGGATAAGGAGAGTGCAGGGAATGTAATGGTGAGCAGTAGTATCATAGCCTGAACTACAACAGAGGGCAGGGCAGGAGGGCATGAGAAAGGCAGGGCAAGAAGGGGTAATAAGGTGATCTCATGCAATCAGCCTGGGGAGTAGTGAGGAAGATTTCCAGTCCCTTCCTTTCCTCACATCCCTAACAGTGGTTATGACTCTGGATACATCAATGGTGTCACTAGCTCAAAGTGTTCATCCACCTCATCAAGGGCCCCGCCCAAACCTCTCTGTTGAGTT
>JBBPLC010000769.1:0-11400 GCA_038089535.1 Hemileccinum rubropunctum
CATGCCTCTACGTCCGAAGGACGGGGACGGTTGTCATCATGGGAGTAGCATCGTCGGTACCGTTTCAAGCTCCATTTGAAGTCTTAGTTGGCAAGGAATGTTTATATTCCTTTTCTTTCCCTCTTGCGCGCCATGAGCTGATGTTCCACCTCTAGGAACTTAAAGTGCTCGGGTCCCTGACTGGGAAAGTACCGTTGTTTTGAAGTACCCATGGATTCAGGTCATTGACACTCGCTGTTTCGCATCACGTACAGGTCCCGCCAAGACACGATTGAGGCCCTGGCGCTCGTCGCGAGGGGAAAGGTGAACTGCCATTATACCCTTCGACGGCTGGAAGAACTCGAGACGTACGCACGGTTCCTTTTGCTCTCACTTCCGGAGTTCTGTGTGCTCATGCGATCCTGTGATTTTCTAGCGTGTTTGATGAGTTGAAGAGGGGCCAGATTACGGGCCGGGTAGTTTTGAAGATCTAAGATGTGATCTACAAGTGGTGCGTGAAGGTTTCTGATTCTTGCAAGACATTTGCAACAATGTATAACCTGAACAAAGTGCAATTTGACAAAAAGTTTCGAGTTATATAGACTGTCAGCGTGCTCGCTAGTTGGTACGTCCTGCCACCATAGATCCATTCGCAACTCTTGTTCGTCCCGATTTCACGCGGGATCGTTAGAAACCAACAAATCCGACATCGGCAGCAACTTGGCAAAAAGCGTAAGCGCACGAGATGTTCACAAGAGCCTTGCTTTGCTGTAAGCGTCCAGCGCACTGCACACGCATGGAAGTTGCCTTCGCAAACGATTGATCTCGGATCGATACCCCTGCACACATCGTCAATAACCCTATGGAAAAACATGACAGATCATCGATGTGAAGCGACGCACCCGGTTGGCAACGGACTGGCCGTCTTTCAGATACATGATAAAGATGTCTTGCGCTCGCGCCAGCTTCCATCACCACTGATCAGTACAATCGACAATGCGGATATGGACAAGATGGGGCCAACCTCTGCAAAGATCGTGTTGAAGATATCGATACGGCGCGTGAACGTACACAGGTCTTCCAGGAGTGCGTCCACGAGGCTGGGGAGGGATGCCAGCTCTGCGTGCACAATGGGACTGGGGGGGCAGAGGCGCTTGCGCTCCGGAGTGGGGCCTAAGTTCAAGTTTGGATTTGGGTTCGGGCTTGAGTCTGGCGCCGCCGGGTTCGTTTGCTGTGCTTCCGACAGGGAGCTGACGCACGAGGGAAACACGGCCTGTTCGGCAATACGCTCGAACTGTTTGGCATAATCCCTAGTTCTGGAGTCAGGTAGAGAGGGGACGGCGTTTCACTTTGCTTACATGCATGACCGGGAGATCGCGCCAAGGGACGCAGTCACGGTCGAGAAACAGTTCGTGCGTTCAGGGCGTGGCATCACAAAGGGCTACAGATCGATTTGGACTTCAGAACCGCGCTTGCAAAACGGACCATGACTCACAGGCTTCGTTTTCCTGAAGTGATCCATGTTATCTGGTGTTGTAAACAACAAGAAGCGGAAATGTGTCGTACCGTGAGGGCCGCGTACCCCTTGGTCCCTTTCCCCCCGAGCGACTCTGCCTTCGCCGCTTGGGAATTGAAACACCCGATTCTGAGTGGATTATTCGATGAAAATCCTCTAATTCGTTGACGAGGTCATCAAATGAAGATTTGTGATTGACTGCCGAATCTCTTTCTCGTTGCAGCATCTTGAGAAAAAGGAAGTATCAAGATATGGAATCGTATCACGGCCCATGTCTGCCATACCCTGGAAGCATTGGCCAATTCGTTGAGCCTGTCCTGTACCGCCGCATCCGGTTCGGACAGAAAATCCAGAATAATTTCGTTGAAGTCTACGTGCGGGGGGGCATTGGTTTCTTTCGCGAACCATGCAAAAAGATGAGCTTGCCTTTTACGGCTACAAGCGCAATACCTGCAACGTTCCTTGATTCCCAGAGCAATGTCTCGAACCTCTGTAAACAGTGTCTCTTTTGAATGGCGATGTACAACCAGGCGCTCAAAAAGAGACTTACCTGCGAGAGGACGAGCGCAAGTTCTTGGTATTCAAACTTGGCGCCCGTGGATGCAACGTCGCGAACATCTTGAAATCGCGGGTAGAGTGCCTTTCCCTCTGAGACGAGCGCCCGGATCTTGGCGGCAAGTCGGTCACAGTTACCGAACGGCAACGCTACATTGGGGAATTCGAGCGACCTGTTTCGATGTTGGGTGATGTCAAACTATGGGAGGTTCACTGGGAGCAGCAGCAACGTACCCCACGGCTGCCACAACTGTGGAATACGGAGGGGGGCTCTCACCAGCTGGCCTGAGGACGGTGTCGGGGTTCATTGGATGAGGGACTGGAACGTGTGGGAGATGATTTATGTCGCTGGAACGTTGGGGTTCGTACAGGAGATCCAGCTACCTCGCTGAAACATCCTGTTGATGAACATGTTTGGGACACATGCCGCATTCCACCGAATCATCAAAATACTGGGCGTATCTGCACAATGTGACCCAGATTGGCAGTTTGTTATTCATATGCTTATCTGGTTAGACGCTGTGAAAATGGAACTTGAAGGTATGAATCCAGGCTCGTTGTTGCCTCGAGGCTTCTGGAAGACCGTAGGCGTCTATGTAATGTCCGCTGTGGCAGGCAAGCAGGTGGACTTGAACGCCCAAAGAAACCAGACCGTGTCGTTAAACCGTGATGTCCTAGTGGATACCTAGAGCTGTCAAGCTCAAGAAAAGATGACGCACAAAAGGCTCACGTTTCGTTTCGGTCATGACTACAACTCATCTGTGCTGGTCGTCGGTTCTGCAGGGGCTTGGGGACAATTGAGCGCCCTACGGTGATATTATCGTCATCGTGGTGATTTAATTGCTGGCACTGCAAATTGAGGTCGGGTTCTGTGTCACCATGATATCAGCTGGCAGGGGGCATTACATATTCGCAACCCTCGAAGCCTTCTGCGCCACTGCCAGTCTCTTCGCCGATGGATATAATAGTACCCACCTCCAGCAGGCCGTTGTGTGAACTACCCAACATCCAAACATCCCGTAGCATTCCCCATTGACATCCATGGCAACTGCTGTAGCGCCAATCCTATACCGAGCGAGCCAAATCAATTACCTGGACACTCCCGTCGAGCTTGACGAAATCGTCCAGCAGACCACAGCCCAGACGATATTCGCACCAGGAACCAGTGATCATCGAGCGACTCTTGGGGACCTGACCGATACTGCTCGCGACCTCCCAACGGAAGAAGCCCTCTCTCTCGAGATCGAGAAACTGTGCAATGCAACTCTCGCCATAGACGAAGCATTTTGCGACATCGGAAGAAAATTATCTGATGCAACAAATGAGCAGAACGGGCGGATCGACGTTCATGACACTTGCTGTGCCTTGGAAGCACAGTGGAATGAACACCATCTTGTAGGCTCGTCCTTTGATGAACTAGGGAAGTGAGACTCACCAGAAATATAGATGTATCAGATCCTCCTTTGGCGCTCCAGGGACTTTGCTGGGGAAGCGCAAGCCACCGTCGACGGTGCGGCCCACAATTTGTAATGCCTAAACTGGTCAGTTTACCCCAAAGTTCCTAGCGTTTCGTGAGGAGGTCTTGCCTTTGTTGAGGGATCCGGACATGACCCGGGCAGAGAAACAGGACATTATGCGAGAGCAAATAAAGGTAACTTAGATTCTTTTGTCAAGTCATTTTCCCACCTTACCTTGGTTCAGGTACTTCAAGATACATCACAACCATCGAAGAAACTATGCCAGGAATGTAAGTCTTGTTTAGATCTTGTCGAGTTCCTTCTCGCTCATCGACGTGTATATAGTTCTTGACTTTGGTAGAACCCTAGACAAGTACATTGCCGACTTATCTCGAATCATCGAGGGCTTCGGGATTGCTGAGAAATCCCAGAGGGTCGCTGGGCTGGAAGATAGATTGCGCAGTGCAAGGGCCGCTATGGAAGCGTAGGTCGCCACGCTCCACGGTCTGCCAAATTCTCATCTCCTTTTTTGCCATTAGTATCAGCCGAGAAGTGTGTCGAACCTCCTCACGTGTTACCGTTATCATGATGTCCCTGACCCTGAAAGACAGATGAAAGAATTGGGGTGGAAATTTGCAGGAGAAGTCGCCATCACCGGTATCACGCTCTTGCTCGCGTTCGTCGTCCCAACATTGTGGTCAACACTCGCAAAGCATGCAGTGAGTCTGCCGACAAGTCCGGAACGCCATTCAAGTTTCATCCCCTTCCCTCCTCAGACTCTCGGTGCAGAGTGCATGAACGTCGGGAATTCGGGGCTTCGGTTACTCGACGTGCGGAAACGGAGCGACCGTAGGTTTTTTCCTAATCAAATGCACCGTCGGATGATTCACTCACCTACGCTGACCGGTCGACCAACTTGAAGTGGCGATCAAGAAATATGAAACGATCCAGGCTGAGTACGACCTAGAAAAGGCTGGCCTGTGTCAAATGGTCAAACTTGAATCGACCCTTCACGACGCGACGCCGCTCGTCCAAGACGTGACCATGAAGCTTGGCATCTTTGCGAGCGTGTGGGCCGCGGTGAGTTCCCCTCGCAGGTGACATACCTGATGCTTATGTACATACTTGATGACAACGCGCGCGCGCCGATCCAGATCACGGCGGACATTCGAAAGTTGAAGAACTCCCTTGACCGTGCAGAAGATCTATCGTCAAAGGTGATGACATTTACCATTTACGTCGTAAGGCACTCGAGCGTAGAGCACGCGCGCTGACATGCACTCTTTGTTTCACGCAGTTATTCGTTCGACGCGTTGAAAGGCTGGAGAAGATGTATGGATACCTCAGCCAGGCGCTTCGTCATTACCAAGTCACGGTTCGGCTCGATTAGCGGGAGAGAAGATGGACGCTCGGTTTTGGACCTTCGTCTTCCTGCTTCTGTGTGCCAGGATTACTACTGGTAGTAATCTCAGTTGCTTTTGGTTTGTGTAACACTTACAGAGATATGAAAGTTCGAGTTCATTCCTGAAGCGTGGGCCAGGGATCATTATATCGGCGTGCCCTCGACGCATGTGAATGGCAGGATGATCGCGCACCAGACACGTCGACAAAGGAATGAGCAAGATTCCGGGGACTGAGATGACACAGTAACTCGCCTAGTACCATCAGGCCCTGCCAGGCCGAATCCAGTCATGAACTTGACGCGCTGGCTCGGCTCCGAGCCTGGTATCGACGAGTCGGTCACACGACGACATGAGTCACTGATTTGAAGTACCAGCTGACAAGCGCTGAGTCACCAATCGGAGAGCTCGAGTCCAAGGAGGGTAAGTTCAGACTTGTCCAGCTAAGTATAGCCTGAAAATCATGGTGGTATACCCTGCGCAGTATTACTAAAAGTATCATCCCGCAGAGTAACCCGCAGGGTCATACAAGTCATACAACTACTCTGGACCACGATACGCAGAATCAGAACGTCCAAGCAGCCATAAATCGTCATTAAATGATAATAATAAAAGGCATCCTGTTAGAAAAACCGAATCAAGCAAACAACTGGATGACGTATATGTGAGTTCGATGAGCGATATCATGACATAGAACCCGGTCAAAAAGTGAACGGAATGACCGAATCCAACTGGTCCCGCAACGGCGTGATGAACGACGCAAACATGAAGGGGATCGGGGAGCGCGGAGATTCTGGAAAATCGTCAAACAAACCAAAGGTAGACCGCAGGGGCGACGGGAACGGACTCCCTGGCTCTGGATAGGACGACATCACGACTTCCTGCGAATCCTCGACGTCCACTTCCTCGACGTAACGACCTACATCGCTCTCGTTAACGACGAGGACCTGGGAAACGGTATCCTCAGCGGCGGCATCACCAGTTTCATCTTCTGGGGGTGGGACGACGTAAATTTCTGGTACATCCTCAACCGTAGAGTCGTCAACTGATTCATCTGAGTTGACATGACAATGGAGTTCAGCTTCCACAGAGGTGGAGCCTTCGGTCGTAAGATCTGAGTCGTCCTTGAGGACAAAAATTGCGGAAGCGCCGTCCTCAACGACAGTGTCCGAGCTGGACTCTGTATTGCCGTCCTCCGCTGGTACATCTTCGTTATTGCCATCTAGGATCTCCATGGCAAGGACGCGTACTGTGACCTCCTCGTCGAACAGATGCACCATCTCCTCCTCGTATTCGTATTCACTCTGTAACCAGATGTAAAGACGCACGATGGTAATGGAGTTCAGACCCGAATAGAGGAGAGGCAAGTCCTTCGGGATAGGTGTGGATGACTTGACCAACTTTGTGATTTCAGCAGCAATTTCTTCCGTGACGATATCAGCATCCGGTTTGTCGACAATCTCTTCCCTTAAGATCTCCGCGGCAAGGACATGTGCCGTAACCTCTTCCTCGAATAAATGCGTCATCTCCTCTTCGTACTCGTATTCGGACTGCAGCCACATATGAAAGCGAACCATGGTGATGGAGTTGAGACCTATATATAAAAGTGGTATGTCCGTCGGAACACTCTCCAAAGACTTCGACAGCTTTGCAATTTCGGCTGCAATCTTCTCTGCGAGGGAATTCATCTTGGAGGCAGGAGAAGCGACTGCAGGGAGCTCGACAGAGAGGCCAGGCGCAAGAGGCTCCCTGGAATCGGCCATCCTCTGAAGTGCGGCAAGATCAATCTTGTACGACGCATTGAAGGGCATCTCTGTAATGCAGCGCACAGAACTGACGACAATCGAAAGATCGTCGTTGTGGGAAACTCGCAGAGAGTCGCGAGCGTGTTTGAGGATGAACAAGGCGTCGGTAGTTTTGGTACAGGCAAAGAAAACGATACGCTCGGTTGCATTCGATTTGACGAGCTTGAAACTAGAGACATTGAGCGACTTGTCAGTAAAGGCAGGAGCCAATGCACGTTCGACATAATCTAGATCGATGAACAAGCCATTGATCTTGACGTTACGCGAACTACGACCCCGGATGGCGATGGTGCCGTCAGCCTGCATGCAGCCAATGTCGTCTGTATAAAGAAGTATGTCGTCTCCCTTCCATGAGCGGAACATATGACGAGATGCCTTCTCGTTGGCCAAGTAGTGGGTTGCACTTTGGGGCGTAATGAATGCGACAATTCCAGTGGCCCCTTCTGCAGTCTTAGAGATGACGGAAAGCGACTCGTCAAGGAGAACGAGGTCCGTACAACCTTGCGTAGCCCGAAACGAGATTACGGATGGCATAGGATCAGATGGGCGAACGAACATTTGCGAAATACCCGCGAAACCAACCTCGGAACACTAGACGGATCATGAAACAAATTTGGATACTACCTCGCGAAAGAACTTACAGCGTAGTTGCAAGCAATTGTCGCGCTGGGAAAAACGTTCCGTGCCAACTCGAGATCCCGAATGCTAAGAGATTCACCGCCGATGACCATCCAGTAGACACGATTGAAACCACTTGGCAGCAGGGACCCACCAGCGCGCATTTGAGCGAGATCGGCGAAAGCGCGGAAGACGCTTGGTGTAAAGTAAACCCGAAGCATCTGAGAACAACGTGTCGATTCGAGCTCCTTGTACAGAGCAGTACATTGATCTTGCACGGAATTCGATGGATCGAGGTATAACGTTGTTTGATTGAACATGAAGCGGCGGATCTCGAAAAGCGGGCGCAAGAACGTCTATTTTGTATGCTGTATCAGTAAACTTTGGCCGTCGATATTGCAAAATACGGACCGTTCCACCACGAAGCCATTGACCATCCATGGACTGAAGAAGAGTAGAAGATTCCTCTGAAAGAATTTCCAGACTCCTGCGCATGGGGTAAACAATACTCTTGGGTACCCCAGTACTTCCACTGGTAGGAGTTATGGAGCAGATCAGGGGAACTACGTCGACTGCTTCGGTGGACGAAGGAGGGAGGACATGGCTCGGAGGCTGCTGGCACTCGATGAAACTGAAAGTGGAAACAAAACGGACGCCCGAGATGGCCGGTGGTTCTAACGAACCAAACAGGACGAGATGCACGTTTGCACGCTCAAGGACAACCCGAAGCACTTCATGTGTCCACTTTGAGGAAAGAAAGACGACGGTGCGGCCAGAGAGCCAGATCGCGTGAGCTGCAGCAACGTAGTCGATTTCGAGGCTGAGGCCAAAATAAATATCAGCCTACTATTTACCATGAGTCACTAACAAACGTACCCCATGTGAAGGCCGATCGGACACCCAGTGTTTTCACTGGCAAGACGACGAATTTCGTCAGCAATCCGCCTGACACGAACCCAGAGCGCTGCGTATGACCATTCCTCCTCCCCGCACTTGACCGCGGTCTTCAATGGATGCTGCTTGGTGACCTGCAAAAGAGCCTCCGTTGGGGTAACACAAATTAAACCGGACATGATAGCTCGAATCTTGAATAAAATGAACGTGGATGAATACAACAATCACGGGTACCAGCCCAAGATGAGATGAAAGCGAAAGTGTCTCAGACGGGGTCAACCAATCCTAATCGATAATCTTCAAGCGATTCCGAGTTATATATCACTGATAACATATCATAAATAAATAAATATCATTTTACTTCAAAATAATTTTCTCAGTAGATCCATCGATCAGACAAACGGGCAAGTTGAGTATGTTTATCTTATCGGTTATAGATCTTATCTCGAGACATTTAACATGCTGTGTACCCCTTATATTACCAGGATACCGTTTGATGGGACTTCAAGGCAGTGCAGTCTACCTCGGATGCTCCACACTCACTCCCGAAGTTGACATGCACTGCCAACCAGTCCACCATCCTTGGCACGCACTAGGCAGCGACGCCGCCCGCTAGTACTATAAAAAGGCAACATTGAAACGTTACTCATGCTCATGTTTCCTGCGGTCAAATAATAGGCCCATTGCAAGGCTCCCGATGAGGGGAAACAAGGCGATGCATCATTGACAAGACTTCAAGCCGGTTGCAAGCCTCCGAGGGTGTTTCATGTGATCCGACAACAAAGGAAGTACAAACCCCCAAGTATCTCCAGTAGTCGGAATCTTATCCACCTGGGAATAACTGCGGCGCGGCCGTCGAGGCGACGCTCGCCGTTGATCACCAATTCTACAAATTCTCGACGTTCTCGCGGGCAGTACTATTCATACATACGCGATCATAAAGATTATTCGGTACGTTTATGTGGCGTCCACGCCACTGATCATCAAAGGGGAGCATTTGAACAGAGGTTACCCAACCAGCACGGTTGTTTTAAGTCTAGCATTGGAGAAAGATTGTTTCTCATTTCCAAGGCAACTGAAAAATGGCCTGTGAGCTTCCGATGCGATCCCATAAAGTAGTAGCACAGCCTCCGCTATTACTATAGGAGCCGCGCATTTGCCACGAAAGACGGACGATTCGGTTGTGTGAAAACAAACGGAAGAAAAACGTTAGTCGGCATAACATATCTAAGCGAATAAGTTGTCTATGGTACATGAGGTGCCTGTCATCCACAATGCGGGCATTTCAAGTGTCACTCGGCCTTCATGACACTTTCGATACGCTTCTCTTGCACTCTCTTTTTGAGGTCGATCCAGATCGGAAAGCCAAAAACGAGCGTTGCAGAAAGATATGCGGTCTATCGTGACAAGGGGTCAACACGGCGAAGGAACAATATATTTTCATTTGCTCACCTTGACGAATGGCCCCTTGACGTAGCGTCTGCAAAGTGACCACGTATAAAGGCTCTCAAGCGCATGGACGACGCCGGTGAGTTGGACGATGCGCGTCATAGATGGCTGGAAACCAATCGCGCGCAAAATTGTATGCGCAGGTGTGAACACCACGTCGGAAATATTAGCTGGTAGGAACGGCAGAGAAGTCCCCTGGGGCGGTGCCCAAGCGAAATACGCAGCGCCGAGAAAGAAGTACACGATGAACACGGCACGGAGTGGCAGCCGAAAAGACGTTATCTTGGGAGATTGAAGCTACCATCCGAGCGGAAGACACGACGCGTTATGTCAATCTCGATGGCGACACAGGCAAGAAAATGGGATGTGGACGCACCATCCCGAGTGCTTCTTGAGCGTCGGCCTTCATGGCGAGTAATCTCGGCTTGACTTCTTCATAGCCAGCGAGGGGTGGATCAAATTTGACGTGGACAGAGCCGACACCGCCGTTCTTGAGCGAGTACGAGAGGTTCATACCCTGTAACAGGACGACGGTGTTCATGCGAAGTTGTTTCTGCCGAGACTGGAAGGGGTATATCACCACCTACCTGGCAATCTATAGACTTCATCTGGGCGGAGCTCACATGCCCAGGTACTTTGCCAAAGTGCTTGACATACGCGACCAGGGTGTCTGGATGGTTCGTCATGTACATGCTGAGGAATGTAGACTTGGAAGCAACTGGATCGGACATGACGCTTCTCGTGCAAATTGTAAACAAGAATTGGTGTTAGAACGGGATGCCCCAGCTCTGAGCGGACTGGAGACGTTGGAATAAAAGGAACCGAGTATTAGCGAAAGCATTGTGTGTCAATCGCACGTGACATCTTCTGGCACCTAATCATAAGGAGTCAAACTTGGAGGATTCAACCCCAAGCTGCAGCTTGAACGAAGTGTCCGAAGTACCCAGTCGTTGAACAGGGCCCAGACCATGAGGGAAGTATTCCATCACTCATAAAGGTGTAAGAACTGTCCAGTTCTAGATGCCAGGACATACGATTCCAAACAGTATTGGCCCGCAAGTACTTGTTAGTATTGAGTTGTCCATATCAACAAGGACCTTGCTAAAGACAACAAAGAACATATTGCGGGACGCGCAATCACGCGGCGAGCACCGAGTCGCATGGATCCGGGATGTCTCCCTCTCAGACAGTCATTGCGCACTAGACTGAACCAACGAAATCCGTCTTGTCGATCTTGTGCCATGAGTGTGGCTATAAGGTGACAGAACGAGGATGCATTAGATGTACTTGTCAAACACGGTCCGGAGAAATTAAAAGAGCATCTTGGTAATGCTATCATGATTGGTCCCTGTCGCCCAACGGCGACCGTATCAGAGATTCCTACTTAAGCAAGAAGTGAGGATAATCTCCTTGATTGAGGGATGGCCCGCGCCCGTCGTCCAAATGCATTGTCAGAGTTCGGGCCGCTCCCCCCCCAGTTCCTGTGGCCTGAGTTCGTGCGGACATGTGATACCCACGATGGGTATGCAGTTGGACGGTGACTGGACTGTCGGAATACAATATTTGTAGGTCCAGAGCATTTTTGGACTTCCTAGATTGCAAGTTAATGTCGGGTAAAGTCATCGCGACACACCTCATTCCAGCCTGGGGTCATTCATTAGTCATGAGTCAGATGACGATCTGGATTTGAATCTACGCCAGATCAAGAGTTGGAACTGTGGCTCAAG
>JBBPLC010000770.1:0-11400 GCA_038089535.1 Hemileccinum rubropunctum
ATAAACAAGACTGGAAATATACAAAGGCTACTATAGATTCTACAGAAACTCTACCATTCTATCATGTGTCCAACCTAATGCATGTTGCTTGATTGACCAACTTTATCTTGATATAGACAGCTCCCTTAAGATTGCATATGCAGAGAGACATGGGTAAATGAGATCAAAATAAATAAATGAAAGGAGACAAGAGATATATACCAAAGGGCAAATATACCCACCAACAACCCTTGCATGAGAAGATATATGCAATTTCTCCATGTCATGGATAATAAAATCAAAGTATGAATAGAAAATACTTCTATGGTGTTTGGAGATTGGCCTGTTGACAGGAATCTTGCCTTTAGGCCTGAAGGAGGGGGAGGCCAATGGTATGGGTGGAGTACCTATTCAAAAGAGTGAGAAAACTACTAGTGGCATCTCCACAGAGTACTCACCTTTTTGGTGAGTATATTTATATCCTATCATTAGGCAGTACACTTGGCCTTGTAAATTTTTGGATAGGCAGTTTATGTTATCCACCAATAAATTGAGAGTCATCAATTTTGTTGCCATTCTATGAATGAAGATGTAGAACTCTGTTAAAAAATCAGTGATAATACCTACCAACCATCTCTATATTTCTAAGACATGACTGAATGGAGGGCATTTCTATAAATGGTGTGGAGAACATAAGGGGATGTTGATGGTAGGAGACAGAATGTTTATTTACCATGAATCATGTGATGTAGCATATGATATTAGACAGACAGTAAATGATATATCTAAACATTTTCCTAGAAGGTCAGCAAAAGAAAAATCATCCACAGATGTTAGTGAGAATGTTAATTAATTTATATTTAGGATCATAATGCTACTTTTTGCACTGGCACAGTGCAGGAGCTGGGACAGGAGAGGGAATGGGAGAGACAGCACAAGAAGAAAAGGTGAGAGAGGGCAAGAGGATATGGACATGTTGTTTGATAGGAGTTAACTCCCGGATTGAAAGAGGTTTGGGAAAGTATTCCCTTTCCAGGGTGTGAGTACAGACTAAGTCGAGTTCTGGTGATGTGATGTTAAAAACTCATTGGGCAGCATAAAGTTTGAGGGCAATGTTCTGCTGACGAAGGTGAAGACAATCTGTGTTGTCACAGGGACGCATAAACTAAGGTGAGGGGGAAGAGAGATAGTTCAGCCTCGCAGCAGTTCTATTCAAGTGAAACTGGATAAGAACTTAAACAAGAAGAATGACACCTAATCTACACGTTGGGTGACTTCGGCAATAATGTGTACTGTACAAGTGTGAACATCTATCCAGACATGTACAAGGACATGATAATTGAGGACAAGGAAGTGGATGATTCCAAGGTATAGCATTCAACAAGGTACAGTGAGTAGTGTGCAGTAACGAGCACGATAATAGCAAGTGCGAATGAGGAAATAATGACAAATCATTCACAAGCTTGACATTGAGAAAGGTAAGGTAGAGTGGTACTCGAAAAGGATCTGGTCCCAAAGGTGGAGGGGGATACAAGTGAATAGGACTGGGGAAAGGTAGATGATGAGAGGGGATGAGTTTATATAGGGACTAGTGAAGGGTTTAGGGTAGGTTGTCTGTGTCCTAAATAGTTTAGGGCTGGTTGAGAAGAGGAAACATAAGGTAAACGCAAGGTAAATATGAGTACGGCAAGAAGTCTGTATGGAAGAAGAGAAGCATACTCATGTGTGCGAAATAACAGAGATGAAAGACATGAGGCATGATGTCATGATGACATCATGGGCTAGGCCTCAGGTCATGTGAGGGATCTCATGGTCACTTGCACTGGTCACATGACTTTGAAAACAGGAGTAAAACATTAAGTATGAAAGTGAAGAAAAGATGAACAATGTAGTGTATAGGTCCTGAACTATAACACCTTGTGCACTTTGAGTCAATGATTCGACTCTTTGGTGCACCAAATGGACTATCGACCTTGATAACTGAATCAAAACACATTACCGCAGTAAAAAAACCTTGGTGCTGTTCCAGCAAGAACAATCCAATTGGCCAAATATTGCAGACAAATCAATATCTCTCCCAGCTTGCTGCTGCCCATGCCAATTTTGAGGCTTGCAGCATGTTAGCACCTTTATTGGTGGAAGCTATACTCCATCCACACATTTCTATTGTATTATGGCTGATCAAGATTACTGTACTCCATCATTAGCCTCAACATCACCATCACTTGCTCAACCTTTAGAAGTTCCAGAGGATAATATTCAGAATGCAAATGAAACCACAAGTGCAGTGGATGAGTCCCTTGGACTTGCCCATTCTGATGTAAAGCTTGCTCAGTAAGGTTTATTCTTGTGCACTTATTCAGTGGTATGACCATATTGCTGATGAACCCAACAAGATAACTGGCATATGGATGGTCACACCATCTGTTCTTCAGGATGGTTCCAAGCATGTCGCAATCATTTCTGTTGAGAGCATCATCTGTAATGTCCACCTTCTGCCCATTTTTGGTAATGAGTACATTCCCGAACATGTTACATTTGACAATTCATTGGATGCCTACCGTGGTTTTTATGTTAACTGTTTTTCTGACCATCATGCATTCAAGTTAGTTTCTTAGTTAACCTTTGTGTCTAAATGTACATCCTGCCTTATTTTGTCTTACCAGATCGAGCACAACTTGTCATACTTGTTATAAGTGTTATAAGATGGGGAAAGATAGCCCCAATGTCTCCCATTCATCTAAAACAACTAAGCATACTAACAATGTATCATAAGATAATTTAGCCACTATAAGATTGGGTAAGCTGGATTAAGCCAGATTAAGCATCATGTTAAATTACTGATGTCCACCAGATTCAATCCATCACATAACTCTCAACTGAGTGACCCCGTCATTGCATATACAACAATACAAACTCTGGTAGCAGGAACACGCCAATTAGCATCCATGACTTCAACACTGTGACACACCAGATTATCTTCCTCAACCGAACCTGCACCATTCAAAGACAAAGACAAGGGGCTCAGAGGGTCTGCAAGATCTTGAAGTAGAACCACAACTGCGGAGTCATCGTCAGATCAAGATTTGTTATCTGGTGCACCCAAACACATAATAAAGATCGAGATGTAGAGATTGATGGACAAATGGACAGCCATTTCGGCCAACAATGGAAATTATGTATAGCATCTAAACCATGTCAGGAGAGGTCAGATTTGTGAATGTCTGCAGGAAAATGTGCTCACCAGACGACCGAATGCATCACACAAACTCGATGCATCATGTTCATTCACTGCCAAAGGTGCCCTTGACTTGGATACCTTTTGGGACAAGTATGAAGATGTAGCTGACAGTCTGCTTGAAATAACGAAGGTAGTTACGGTTTGGAAGCCGATGAGATGGGCTGCAAGAGGACTTCACAGTAGAGAGACACTAGTGGGGAGCATTGATGGGCTTTGGATTACCAGGGAGGAGTGCAGGGAAGAGCATAATATGAGTCATTCACCTAGACTGTGATAAGATGAGATGAGTAGACATGAGAGGTAGAAGAGACTGACTGTTGTCACCTTCATGATAGTTTGCAATGATGGTTTCTCTGAAACGCATGTTGATAAACATGAATTGCTTGAAGGAGGTGCACTCCTAAAAAGAGCTTTGTGTTGGGGGTGGAACTGAAAAGTGTAGACAAGGTCAGATGTGTGAGTTGTTGTGGAGAGAATGAGTGACAAACTTGATGAAAAAACTGTCATGGCAGCTCTGAGTTGAGGATCCAGACAGGGACACTTGTAACAGCTAGAGCATCCTGGTATCAACGTTATTGTGTAGATCAGGATCGAAAGCATCTATACGTAAGGTTTGTGATTGAGTCAATCACATTCTTGGGAGGGTTTGGAGCGTGTGCTGAGGGCAGTAGGCTTCACTACAAGGGGAGGGTGACTATGACTGGAGGAAAAGCGGACTGTTTGTGCTGGAGATGACACTGAGACAGTGACTGACAGTGAGAGTCATGTATATCAGAAAAAACGAGGTTGAGCCTCAGACTTGATCATGCTGAGAAGAAATTGTTCACAGTTCTGCTTGATTGGGCTGCAAGGGGAGTTGGGCATGAGACTACTGACAAGAAGGTGATTTGAGATCTTCAATACTCTTCAAGAGGGTATTTTCACCAAGTAACCTTGAAAAGAAGAGGGATGGGAGGATTTCTTGTGTCTGCAAGTGAGTCAGTGACTTTGTACCTTTTCTTATAGATCTAGGACCACCCTGTACACTGCGCCATTGAACCCAGGTTCTGCATGCTACTAGTATGTCCATTCCCCATATAATTTCATGAAACTCACCAACCCCATGCATAGAACTCTTCCTCACCCTCCTCATCTGGTCACCCACCGAAGCCTCTCCTATTCCAACATGCCCCCCCTTCTTTCAACACACTACTTCATCTCGCTCGCTGCACTCATTTATCACAAAGGTCTATAATATTCAAAACAAGTGTTAACACAACACCTCAATGATTGGTGGCATCCACGACTGAGCGATACTTTCTTGCTTCTCTCTTGCTGCAAACACTGATACCAGTCCATCATGATAGCTAACAGCCCTCACGAGCACCACCATTGGTGAGTGTACCCTCTTGGATCTGTGTACATGCAATCGCTTCACAGTCATACATCCCCTTGTACTTTTATCTGTGACAGACCACCATTCCCACTCTTTATCCCACAAATCATGCAAATGGGTCGTCAGCATTCTACTACAGCAAGACAATGGCAAGCTAATTCATTTGGCCCCCCATTCAAAGAGGACAAAAAGGATAGTAATACGTGGTTTTCCAACCTTAATTATATATGACATGTTTTAAAAGGTCAACAGTACGTCACAGCTGTTCTAAGCATGTATCTATCTGACATGGTAGCTCGCAATTGCATGGTTGATTGGCATCACACGAGACCAAAGCTAAGGGGATCGGACCAAGACATCAACGACTTATTCAAGTGGTGCATTTCAAAATCTGTCAGTGATGTATCACCAGGCACTGTTGGGATACCCACAGGTGTGCACTATGCCATCAAGGAAATCAAAGATATATATACATTGCACTTCTCACTCTCCAATATTTTTCCTCACGCATTCCATAGGACGGGACATGCAAGACATTTCATCTCTGATAGAAGTGGAGGAGAAGAAATGAAGTCAAACATCTACTACATGATATCAACAACTCAATGACAACACATGTCAGCGAGCAGCTTGTGTTGTTGCAAGGACTAGATATGCAGCTATGTGATATACACAGTTACCCCTGGACGTGGCTGTGGATACATTGCCTAAACTACTAGATCATTTACTAGATCATTTACCACCTGCGGGATACACCCAATATCTTCCCAGATCTGGCTGAGCCTGTGTCAATGCAGAGCTTCACGTTGAGCAGTTTTTATTGGTTCATTTGAGCACATTACTGCATGCATTGACTGGGTTACATGCACTCAAGGAGGTGATTGGGCATGCAAATCTTGAGAAGGGCAACAGCAGGCCCAAGAAGATTGTTGAGGAAGAGCAACAACAAGTCTTGACACGGACTGCCTCAATCATCTACCCACATCTGGAGAACCTCAGGGCTCACAGGATGATATCTGTGTCAAGATAGCCCATGTCATTTCATCCATTTCATAAGATAAGTGTATCTTACTCACATGCTTGTTTCTCATTTCTGTCCAATAGGCTCTGAAGCTGCACTTGCAAGCTTGCTCTGTGCCATGTCCAGCCTGCTGTCCCTCATGGTCATCTCCCTCAAATCTGCTCTAGCGCATGCCTTGCATGTCCTTGCTAGCGCCATCATCAAAGTAATGGGACCTACTCTTGGCCCAATTTGCATATATTCTACCCAGTTTTGAACCAAGGCAAATATTGCACTCAACTATGTTTTCAAGGTCTGCCTGAGTCCCCGTTACATGTATTGCATGTGAATAGGTATATTCTTATCTAGTTTGGGTTCTTCGGCTCAGACTTTGGCACCCATTGCATGACTCATCAGTGCTGCAGTTCGCACAGATGTTCACAGGTAATTGAGTGGCTTCTATGCTTGGAATGCCAGCAGGGAGTGAGAAGTAGATGTGGTTAGGAGAGACCAGGGATAGTACATGTTACCACCAACACAGTACCTGGGTTATCCAAACCCTCACCAAACTGATTCATAAGATGGATCTCAAGGCACATCTTGTGTTTTTTTTCATATGCCGATTTAATAATGAGATCAGGCACAGGATACCACTTTGTGTGCACTTGCCGCTCTTGCTCTAGATAACCCTGTTGATTGAGCACCATGTAGTAGCTCTCAACGCTACTTATTACTTACTAGTTGTAGTGTAGCTTGCCTCATTAGGAAATAGTCACATGCTCCATGTAGTATATAAGTTGGAACTCAGTCATCTGAGTTCGAATAGCATCTTGTGTTCTTACCACAACCATCTCCTGAAACCAACCCCTCTAACCTTGGTGAGTGTCAGGTATTCCTCTACCTTACCACCTGTATGCTTTCAACAGGTTATGAGCCCTGGTAGTGCACTGTAGTGTGCATTGAAAGACTGCACCTACACATTGCCTGACCTCATGCTCACCATTGTTGCGCATTTATTGTGCTAGAGAATGTTGAAAGACTGTTCCTATGCACCAGATAGTGCCATGGTAATGAACCTATGCTGGAATGGCACGCTGATGCTGTTGCATTCCAGATAACCTTTACTATGTCTCTCTCCATGAAAGACATTTCCATCCCCGTCTTCAACGGGACGAACTGGCAGGCGTGGTAGCCAGCAATGGCCTCCTACCTCCAATCTACTGGGTCCACTTGGGCCCTTGAGCTCTTGTGTCCTGCGGCGTTAACCGCCCAAAGCGATGCCGATGACAAAAACGCCTGGATCTAGTGGTCCAAGGCTAACGACCAGATTTTGGGGTCGATCAAGATGAGGCTCTCTGAGCCCATCAGAGCCAAGCATACTGACCTCCTGGATGCTGCCAACCTTGTGAAGGCACTCCACGACGAATATGCCAAGCCTGGCTTAGCCAGCACTTATGGTATTTTCAAGGAGTTGCTTGAGCTCTCGATCCCGAGCTTGTTGCATCCAGCCCCTGCCCTTGACAAGGCAGCAAACCTCTTCACAAGGTTGAAGGCCACTGGTTATGACGTCCCTGCTGGCATCCAGGTGATGCTGCTCTTGAGCAAGCTCCCTCCCACCATGGACATCATCTTGCAGATGATGATCCAAGCCAAGGACGCAGCTGGCAAGCCAAAAACCCCCACCGTCGATGAGATTCACAAGGCTGCAATCCTGTCATTGCATCAGTGCCTTCTCAGAGGGCACAAGGGGAAACAACCAGCTCAGGCAAATAAAATATCGGCCGTGAAGCGGAAAGGTGACGACCCTCACTTCCAGCAGCAGCAACAACCCAAGCAGCAACTGCCGCAAGGGAATGCTAGCACGGAAGGCTCAGGGAAGAAAACCTGTTGAGGCAAGAAGAAGGGCAAGTCACAGGCCGATCACACCCACATCGCCTCCCCCGCCTTCATCACGTACACGACCAGTCCTGAGCCCACTCCTGATCCCCGTGCCCTCACGCACATTTCTCCACAACTTTACCAGGGAGCTAGCAGTCCCCCCGCCGACACCTGCATCAAAGAGGCCTTTAGCCTCGCTCATCATCTTGAGATCCAGCCATCCACTGAGACAATTAGGAAGCTTGACAAAGAAACGAGCGAAGGCAAAAGGGTGAGTGAGCCTAATTGGATCCTCAAAAACCCCGACCTCTTTTTGGTGTCCCTGGTCCTTCATCAGTATCGGATGCTTCCGACTTACCTGATGATCAGTGCATCGTGGAGATCTCGAGCAATGAGGAAGAGGTACCAGTTGCTCCTAAATGACGAAAGAGTCAATGCTCTCGCAGGCGAGAGATCATGGCACCACCCCAATCTTCTTGGGACAGCAATGACATGGTCGATATCTATGGTTTGGACGTTGATGGGGAGATTGCAGATGCGGCTGGACTTGAGGATCCCTCGTGGCCTCGCATGATCAGGCAAGTGATTCTATCCATGCCTTACATTCGAACTGACATGATTTCCTCTGATGCATTACCTGCTCGAGTAGTAAATAACATGTCATCTGTTGTGGTAGATAGCGCAGCGGACGCTCATAGTTATCCTTGTATAACTACTCTTAACATGAATAGAGTTTGCTCTTCGTGCTCTGCTCCTACCAGTTTGAAGAATAAGTGCTTGTGTGATCCTTTCGGGAAGTTCTGGATCCTTGACTCCGGTGCTTCAATGCACTTTACACCTGATCAAACTGACTTTGTTGAGTATGAGGCATTTAAGCATCATGAACGAATACCTGTCATGACCGCCTCTGGAATGATCTATGTTGAAGGACAAGGTAGAGTACTTGTATGGTGGGAAGACTCCAAAAGAAATTCCCAAATCATGGATTTACACAATGTTGGCTTAATACCCAACTCAGGTGTCCGCCTTGTCTCCCTTGGTCAATTACTTGCTTGTGGAGCAAAAGTTCATGGTGATGATCACCAGATTACAGTGACTTATGGTGATGGCACTATTCTTGCCCCATTTACTCCTGGTCAAGTCGATTGTGGCTTATGCACGATTGAGGCATTACCACTGAAAGGACAATGTACCCACATGATAAGGACTATCACATACAATATCCTTCACAAACGTTTAGGACATCCCTCAAAAGAAGTCATTAAACATGCCAGAAAGCACACTAAAAGTCTGCCGGATGTTGAGATTCCTAAAGAAGACTCCATTTGTGACGGTTGTGCTAAAGGTAAACTTCCCAATAGGAGTTTTCCTCCTACTGAGCGACGTGCTACTTGCATGTTTGAGTTGATTCACTCTAACATAAAGTCTTTCCCCATTGAATCATACCATCAGTACAAATACATCATCACCTTCTTTGATGACTATACCTCAATGGTGTGGGTCACTGCTTTGCACACGAAAGATGCTGCATTGACAGCCACTAGACACTTCTTAAGAATGGTGTCCACGCAATTTGAAGCGAAAATCCAAGGATGGATGTCTGATGCTGGGGGAGAATACAAGTCCAGAGCTTTCAATGACATGCTCAAGGGGGAGAGGATACGCATTTTCCAAAGCGCCCCTCATACTTCTCAACAAAATGGTCGAGCAGAATGATTCATGCATACTGTGATGGACAAATCTGAGGCTATGCAACATGATGCCTGCATTCCAGATAGTTGGTGGGAATTCAGCATTATACATGCAACCCATATCTACAACAGAACACCGCTGCGTCGCCATAACTGGTGCATTCCTTATGAGTTGCTACACAAGCAGCAGCCGGATGTAGCCCATCTTCGCATTTTTGGAAGTGCTGCTTACGTGCATATCCCAGAAGATGTGCAGGCTAATAAAATGGCCCCTAAATCCAAACTTATGGTGTATCTGGGTGTGATGCCAGGGAATGATTCCAATTTCCTATTCATGCGCTCCCCCAACAACGTTCTGTTCACCTCTGCACATGCCATTTTTGATGAGTCACAATTTCCCCATTGTATGTCACACCACACATAGACTACTGCACCTCCTGTGCCTACTGTCGCTGGTGAGCGTGAGCCTCTACCAGAGCTGCCACTGCCCCCTGCAGATGACGACTATCGACCCAGTCAACCCGCTCTGCGAGTTCCTACTCCTCCTCCTGTCCCTCCTCACACACCTTCGCCTCACCTGGCACCACCCTCTCCTAGTGCACCTAAGAAAGGATCAAGGGGAGCACCGCCAGTGATCCCTCCTGCCCCATTGTGCCCCCAACGACAGCGACGTGTGCCTATCCAGCCCAACAATGTCTATGGGGAAGATACGCATCCTGTTAAGCAGATTAAGGAGATTGAGCGCAAATTGCGCTGGCAAGACAAAGTTAGGGAACCTGGCCCATCTCGACAGAGGCAGCCAGAGCCTAAGTCACCGCAAATGCCAGGCAACCTTCCCGAACACAATGCACCACCTGCTCCTACCGCAGCTCCTGAATCTGACAGTGAAGCTGACATTGAACGATTATGTCGTGAAGGGGGAGCTGGATTAGCTGCATTTTAAATGTCTAAGGCAATCCCACATGTGCTAGTTTCTGCAGAAACTAAGCCTCTATGCGAATGGACTTATAGGGACATTCAGATGCTGCCAGCTGCAGCACAAGAGGAATGGAAAGCTGCTTGTCGACATGAGCTAGACATACTCCGCGAGCAAAAAGTCTTTGAACTGGTTGACCCCCCAAAGGGGTGTAAGGTTATTGCAAACCGATGGGTTTTTGATCAGAAACCAGATGGTCGCAAACATGCACGCTTGGTTGCAAAGGGTTTCTCTCAAACAGAAGGAATCGACTTCAATCAAATCTTCTCCCCAGTTGTAAGGTTTGAGACTGTGCGGCTCATGCTTGCACTCGCTGCCTTAGAAAACTGGCATATAGAAGCACTTGATGTGAGAAGCGCTTACCTTTATGGAAAGCTACACGAGGAAATCTACATGAAACAACCTGAAGGTTTTGTAGTCCCAGGGCAAGAGCATAAAGTGCTCCATCTACGACCTGCCCTGTATGGCCTTAAACAAGCCAGACTAGCCTGGTGGAAAACTCTTAATGAGTCCATGAAAGACCTCGGCTTCAAACATTTGAAGTCTGATGCTGGTATTTTTCTATACTGGAAGAAAGGCACCTAAATGGTGGTTGCCATTGTCTATGTCAACAATGCCCTGTTCTGTGGTCCTGATAAAGCCATGGTTGCAGAGGTAAAAGCTGCATTTATGTACAAGTGGGAATGCAGAGACCTAGGCCCTGCAAAGGAGTTTCTACACATGAGAATTCGTTGGACTGGCAGCAAGATCATGATTGATCAGTGCACTTACCTAGAAAAAGTCCTTGAACGATTCGGAATGCAGAATGCTAGAGTCGCTCCCACTCCCCTTCCACAGGGATATTATCCTCTTGACTACAATGGCCCAGTTGACCCAGAACTGTGATCTTGCTTCCAACAAGTGATCGGATCCTTATTGTACATCACACTAGGGACCAGACCAGACATAGCTTATGCTGTTACCGCCCTATCTCGGCATGCTGCCAAGCCATCATCAGAGCACCTCGACAAGGCACTCTATATATGTCGGTATCTACTTGGTACCCAATATTATTCCCTTGTCTTTGATGAAGCCTCTCAGGCTGGCATGATTGCATACACTGATTCTGATTGGGCATCCAATCCAAACACCCGTCGCTCTCAGACTGGCTGGTTTATTAAACTAGCTAATTGCATCTTCAGCTGGCAATCGCACCAACAACAGTGCATTGCTTATTCTTCTACAGAAGCTGAATATGTTGCACTTTCTGATTGTAGCAAG
>JBBPLC010000771.1:0-11360 GCA_038089535.1 Hemileccinum rubropunctum
GAAATAAAGTATATTGACCAAATCCCAATGTACTATACATGCAGGAGTTGTACTCATTGTCATTATGACCATATACCTAATTCATAGCTAGTAGTGGGCATCATATGGGGTGGTGAGTGGGGGAGGGCGCACAAACAGATGGGAGGCCTAGGGTGCAAATGGGGAAGAGGGGTAAGTGCAAATGAATAGAAAAGAGGGTGAACAGAGGAGTAGGCACACTGAAGGATTCAGAGAGCAACAAGAGTGCAACAAAGTTGTCCATTCTGATTGTGGTTGAATCCTAAGACTACAGCTGGTGTCAGGGATCAATTTGTATGGTGAAAATGAGTTAGAGGCTTACCAGGCTGTACACACTGTAACAACAGTGTTGTTGCAGTACCATCAAGATGTTGTTGGTAGGTGGGATGTTGTTGGTAGGTGGTCCAGAGAGGATCCTAGACAATGAAAAAAGATTCTAATCATGTCGAAGTAAGTGAATTAAATTATATTCAGAGTCAAAGTTAAAACTTACCATGTAACCCATATATCAATATCAATGGAGTCAGACCAATGCATTGTTGTCAATGAATGGTGGTATGAGCAATGGTGTTGATGGTGGTCCATGAAGATATAGCATTGGGGAGGTAGTATGAAGGTCCAGGATGTTGTGATAACAAACGACTGCAAAGTGATGATGTGGTAGACAAGAAGAAAGCAATGAGTGGTGGTGCCTTAAAGTTATTTTATTTCTCTGCTGTCTGAGTTTGAATGTAGTATCACTAAATCATGATGACCTGATCTGAGTTGCCATAAATGCTGGGAGACTGCAGTGGATGGAAAAATATTAATACAACAGTTAAAGGATTTAGTTTATTAAAGGAGGGGACCTAAGTGATAACAGACATTGTATCCCCTCTCACTTCCCATAAGTCTCCTTTGATCCAATGACACCAGCAGACCCATGCAAGTATTTGTTGTACTTTTGATGGAGCCCTCTTCCGAGAGCCCTTCCAGCTCATCAGCATCTGATGAAACTTGAAACTGGAGGTGAAACAGTGGAGAAAACAACTAAGGAGAACTCAGCCTAATCTATGAAATGGAGTGGAGCAGAAGAAACAACTAATGAGAACAACACCTAATCTAGGTGTTGTGTGACTTCAGTGATGGTGTGTACTTGACGAGTATGAATGTCCAACCAGACATGTACAAGGATGTGATAATCGAGAATGAGAAGGTTAACTGTGCCAAGATAGATTATATAACAGTAGAGACAATGAGCATGCGGTAACGTTACACAGGGGACGGCAAATGCAGAGTAGATTGAGTAATAATAAGAAGAGTGGTAAACAAGAGAACTGGCCCCAAAGATGGAGAGAATTCAAGTGAATAGAACTAAGGAAAAGTAGATGACTAAGGGGAGTGGGTTTATATAGTGAATGGCGATGGGTTTAGGGTAGATCATCTGAGTCCTAAATAGTTTAGGGCCAGTTTAAGAAGATGAAATATGAGGATAACACAAGGTAAACACAAGGATGGCGAGAAGTCTGTGTGCGAAGAGAAGTGTACTTATGTGAGTGAAAAGATGGAGATGAAAGACATGAGGTGTGATGTCATGATGACATCATGGGCTAGACCTCAGATCACATGAGAGGTCTCATGGTCACGTGACTTCAACAATAAAAAGAAACATTTAAGTATGAAAAAGTGAAGAAAAGTGAGAAATGTAGCATATAGGTCCTGAACTATAACAATCTAGGCAGAGAGCGACTTCTACGATGGTGTATATGGATCGAGTATGCATGTCAAGCCAGATGTGAACAAGGACATGAAGTTCAGCAACGAGGAAGTTTATGGTACCAAGGTAGATCATAAATAAGAATGATGAGGAGCATGCAATAATGAGCACAAAGCTGGCAAATGCAGAGTAAAGAGGAATAGATTTGAAGAGTGGTACTTGAGAAGTATCCAGCCCCTAAGGTGGAGGGGAATACAAATGAATAGGACTAAGGAAAGGTAGACGACGAGAGAGAATGAGTTTATATAGTGAATAGCAATGAGTTTAGGATAGGTCGTCTGAGTCCTAAATAGTTTAGGGCCAGTAAAGATAAGAAGCATGAGGAGGAAGCAAGGCAAACACGAGTACAGTAAGAAGTCCATGTGAGAAGAAAGAAGCATACTCATGTGAACAACAGGATGGAGATGAAAGACATGAGGCATGATGTTATGATGATATCATGGGCTAGACCTCAGGTCACATGCACTAGTCACATGACTTCGAAAGTAGAAAGGAAGTGTTAAGTATGAATGCAAAAACATATCATATAGGTCCTGAACTATAACACTACCCCTCATTCACCAGATTCAAGATCTAGCTAAGAATCAGTAAATTCAGTATAGGAGGGACTGAAAGGATGAAATAGGGACATGAATTTGTGCTCAGAGATGCCCCAAATAGATTGTGGGGTATTGGGGTGAGCAGCATGAAACTCTGAGATAGTGTCCTGTGCATGTTTTAAATTAATGGTGGGTTCCCAGGTGTGATCCACCTCATCCCATCCTTTTCTGTGGATGAGGTATTGTAATATCCCATGGTGAAGCCTCGACTGAACGATGCAATTAACTTCATATTCTTTGTGACGATCTTTGGTCATGGTTATTGGATCTGGTCTAAATACAGATTGACTGTCCAGTGGGGCTTTGTAGGGTTTAACACAGGAGATGTTGACAGTGGGATGAATAGATACTGAGGAAGGTAGGGTGAGGGTGACAGGATTAGGGAGAATGACAGAAATATGGTAAGGGTCAATAAATTTTTGCATAATGTGCGGGATATGGGAGAGAGAGGTGCTTGGTAGAGAGCCAAACAAGGTCACCAATAGAGTAATCAGGGGTGGAAGAGTGCTTGGATGTTTGTGTGTGCAACATCTGATCATGGGTTTTTTGGAGCATAGAAGCAATCTCTTCATGTGAACAATCAATAGTTTTACCAAATGACCCTCCAGGAGTCATAGTGGAGATTGTGGACTCCGTTCCCATGCACAGGGAGTAATTTCATGTAATAGAAAAAGCAGTGATGCCCATGGCGGTGGTGAGGGTATTATTATGTGCAATTTGTGCCATTTTCAGCCACAAGGCTCAAGTCTCCTGCTTTTTGGCGACGTAAGCACAGAGATACGTGACAACTTCTCAGTTGACCCTTTCCATCTGGCCATCCATTTGAGGATGATACACTATGGAGAGTTTCTGCTGAATCCCAAGAACTTTGCACAGTTCTTTGGTAAACTCCGAGACGAATTGAAGGCACCATATGTGATCTCTAAATAAAGCAGCTAAGTCTGAAGAAGAAGTTGTTTTTAGGCAGGGAAAAAGAATGATTTCTTTGGAAAAACGATCAACAACTACCCCTATAGAATCAAAACCATTGGAAGAGGGTAGTCCTGTGATAAAATCAAAAGAAATATCTTCCCAAGGGTGGGAAGGGACAGGAAGAGGCATAAGGTTTCCTGCTGGTGGCTTTGATGAACCCTTTGTGAGGGAGCACACCTGACAGTGATCTATATATAAAGCAATGTCTTTGGGTATGCTAGACCACCAATAGAATTGTTTAATGGAAGAAATAGTGTGGTCATGGCCGGGATGACCAGCAACTAAGAAATCATGGAAGAGCGAGATCAACTCAGTACAAAGGGAAGGGGGCATGAAAATGATGCCATTTGAATTTCTGAAAAGCTTTTCCATCGCATAATATTCATATTCATTGACAGCATCAACATCCATCCTGGCAGATTCCAAAGATAATTTAGTTTCAAAGTTTGGGGAGAGAGACATGGAGGAAATGGCTTTGACTCCAGTGGAGTCAAATCCTTTGTCATTACGTTGTGGCTCTTCTAAAGTCTTTTCTTCTTTGAGGGTGGGATTTTCTATTTTTTCAATAATGAGTTGGGCAATACGGTCAAATTTAGAGATATGGAAGGGTGAATCAGAGTGATTAAACAGAATTATGCCAATTTCTCCCCTATAATCAGTGTCAATGACTCCAGCCATGACATCAATTTTATGTTTGAGGGCAAGATGTGAATGAGGTGCAATTCTGCCATAGGTGTTGGAAGGGAGCTGGATCTTGACACAGGTGGAGATGAGATATTGATTGTGGGCAGGGATGTCAAGATCGACAAACACATACAAATCAAAGCCTGTGGCATCAGGGGAGCCCTTTGAGGGTAAATGAGCATCTGTGGATGTTAATTTGATAGGAATAGATAGTAAAGAGGATTGGAGAACAGTAGAAGGAAAAACAGTAATGTTCTTGTTTAATTTATCAACGGTGTCACCATGGTCTGGGCGACGAGAGAGAGCATCAGCATGTCCATTTGTGGTGTCAGGCTTGTAGATGAGGGTATAATTAAATTCCTGTAGAAGCTCATGCCAGTGGGCCTGGTGGCCCAAGAGCATTTGTGGTTTTTTCCAATACTTGAGATTTTTGTGATTAGTCCAAATCTTGAAGTTAGTTTTTCTAATTAAATAGTAATGCAATTCTTCAAGGGTGCAGATGATGGCCAGCAACTCCTTGTCATAGACCAGATAGTTGTGTTCAGTGGATGAAAAGGAATGAGAGAGAAATGCACCAGGGTATCAAGAACCATACTCCCCTAAGACCGATAATACTGCACCTGTGGCGATATTGCTTGCATCAGTTTTGATGTGCATTTCCTTCATTCTGTTGGGGAATGTGAGAAGGGGAGCAGCAGTGAATTGTTTTTTGAGCATATCAAATGCATTTTGTTGTGCCTCCTCCCAGGTATAAGGCACATTTTTCTTTGTGAGGTTGTTAAGAGGGCAAGCAATCTGCCCAAAACTGTTAATGGGGTGCCAATAATAATTATATAGTCTGAGAAATGATTGAAGCTGTTTAAGCTTCGTAGCAGCAGGCCAGTCGAGTATTGTGTCGACTTTGTTGTGTTGCATGCCAACACTGTCAGCAGATATGGTCATACCTAAAAAGTCAACTTTTTGGGTGTTAAATATGCATTTTTTGGGTTTTGCATAAAGGTCATTTTCGCATAATCTGCATAATACTTCCTTTATGACCTCAAAATGTTCTTCATTGGATATATTTTTTGTGAAAATGCATATGTCGTCGAGGTAGATGATAACCATGGCATACATGTCATTAAATATATCATTCATCATCTGTTGAAATGTGGGAGGAGAGTTAGTCATCCCAAAATACATTACTACCAGTTTGTAGGCCCCCAGGGGCGTTATGAATGCAGCTTTCCATTCATTGCCTTCTTTAATACACACATTGTTGTAGCCCCACCTAAGATCAAGGCAGGTGAATTTGTCCATGCCTTTTAAGCAATTGACAAGAGCAGAGATGAGGGAAAGAGGGTATGAGTTCTTGACTGTTCTCTCATTTAAATAGTGGTAATCCATGATGAGACATTTCTTGCCAGTTTTCTTTGGAATAAAAAATATCAGAGTGATTTGGGGTGACTTGGATAAATGAATACAGCCTTTTTCTTGCTCCAATGTGATGAAGTTCCTGACTTCGTCTAACTCCACATCCAATAAAGGAATTACTCGACCCTTTTTTGGAACAAAGTTGGGTTTGAGGTCAATGGCATGGTCCCAGGGTTTGCATATGGGTATGCACTTTGATTCTTTCTTGCTGAAGACATCTAGAAATTCATGATATTGGGAAGGTACTTTGTCTGCAAGACCTTCCTCGATGGAACAGATAGTGGAGTTCCAAACCTCATTGATTAAGCCCGCTGCGTTGATGGTTAAGCAATTGTGAGTGCAGCAACAGAACTTGATCCCTTTATCTACCCAGTCGATGAGTGGATTGTGGCATTGGAACCAGTCATAGCCTAAATAAATATGGTGAATACCCAAATTTGTTACCAAAGCATTCACTCCTTCAGAGTGACCTTGATACAAGAACACAACAGAAATGTAGTCTATAATGGTACCATGGGACAAAGAAGTCCCATCAGCATTGGTGATTGAACGAGGAGAAAACAATTTGTTGGTGGGAATGCCAAGAGATGTTACCCATTGTTTGTCCATGAAGGTCTGGACTATACCAGAGTCAAGGAGTGCTTTTTCCAATGTTTTTTGCCATTTGTTGTTTTTCTGAAAGTAAATGTCAGTATCAATGTTGAATCCTCCTGCAGGAGAGGTATTCCTGAGGGTAAGGTTAGGGTTAGAAGGAGATTCAGTTAAAAAAGAAAATTGTCTGTAAGTGGAGAATTAAGCATGCTAGGTTTATTCTCTGGCGCTGTGCTCCAAAGAGATGCTCCTTCAGAGGCGGTATTATAACTAGTATGATCACAAATGTTCAGTAAGTCAACATCACCTGACAAACCATCCATCTCCCCAAGTACAGCAAAATGATTAGAAAAAGAAGAGGAAAGCATGGAAGTGGATTGAGAAGAATTTTGGTCCTTAGTTAAGTAGGTACCTCCCACTACTTGGCTTTGCCTTTTCCCTTGAGTCCTTCAGCAGCGAGCTGGCAAGCCTAGGACTCAAACATATCCAAATAATAGGCCTGCACCTCTTTGGTTATCTACAGGAGATTTCCAGAACCTTGAGTGGCCTCAGGGACTGTGGTGATGGAGGTGGTAGGTGTGAGGGGAATCTCATGAAGCAGGGCAGGGCATGGCAGGGTGTAGCAGGTTCAACCAGTCACCAGGTTGAAAATGGGGTGACCTTGAAAAAAGCTGGTATAAAAGCTATAGTCAAGTCCAAATACCCTTTACTCTCTGCCAAACATTAATAGCAAGGCTTGCTTGGATTTTGCTTATGCTCATAAAGACTAGAAGCAGGTAATATGGTTTAATAAGACCAAGATCAATTGTCTTGGATCAGATGGTTGCAAATGGGCATGGAAAAAGCCAGGAGAGAGGATCAGTGATACATAGGTGGATTAAGGAAACTCTGAAATTTGAAGTAAGTTCTTTGATGTTGTGAGGCTATATGACTTGGGATGGAGTTTGCTATGCAACCAAGATTAATAGTAGAATAGATAGCAATCTTTATCTTCAGATTTTAAAGGATGAACTCTAGAATTCCAGAGAATTCTGGAATTCTATGGTCTAAATCCATCTGATATCATCTTCCAGCAAGACAATGATCCTAAGTATACTTGTAAAAAGGTCAAGACAATTGGGAAATCTATTGACCCATTTGCATGGCATATCTACTCAGATGGCAATTATAAGAGTCCATTAGTTCAATGTTGGATGGTTATAGGTTAGATAGTGATTTGATGGTTGATTAATCATTGGCTGATTGATCACCTGTGTTTGACTAGGGAGTTCACCTGTGTTGTTGTAGCTTCAGCACAGTCATGCTTGTTTAGTTTTTTTTCTGAATTTTAGATCTTAGGTTTGGTCTTTTATTTTATTAGGTTCATTAGGATAGTAATTAGGATGTCAGTCAGGATATCAGTCAGGAATCTAGAATATAGTGCTGTTGTACCTTTGACACAATCATACTATTTTGTATGTCAGCCAGAATGTAGTACTGTTGTGTCAAAGGCACAATCATGCTATTTTTTCATGTTAGTTAGAATGTAGTACTGTTATGCCTTTGGCACAATCATGCTTTTTAAAAATGTCAGTCATATAGCTTTTATTTAGTATAAAACTTTTGGTAGTTCATTTGTAAAATACAAAGTATAGCACAAATGATATCAATCAAATGTCTAGATTTACAAACACCTCTGGCCAAACTACATATGTTATCTTGGTATCCTGTTATTCATCTTTAAATAAAACTGTGATCCTTCTGGGATGAGTACAACATAAGAGAGCAACATGGAGTTGACCATGAGAGAATACAGGACTTCTCAAGTTAATCCCAACATTCCTGACTGATTGGCCTGAGATTTGTTGATGGTTATGGCATATGCTACATGCATAGGAAATTGCAACTGACAAAAGGGAACAAGGGAGTTCTCCAGGCTAGAATCCAGAGCTATCCTTGGTATTAGCACCTCCTCACCATTTCCACCCTCTTTCAAAACACAACACTCCAGAATCCTAGGAGTAAATCTGATAACTCTTAATCTTGTACTATTGTATATAGTCCATGGAGAGAATCCAAATGTCTAAGCAATATCAGAGATGCACCATTCTTGAGTTCCAATTTGTGCAGAGGCAATCTGGGAGGATTAAGGGAATGTAAAACCTTTGGCTGAACATAGTCATATTCCTAGTTAATGATGAAGTCTGCATTGACATAGGTGATCTTCTCCTGTGGTAAAATGGCCTCTAGAATGGTGGTATTGATCTCATGGACTTGAAGATTCCTAGGAGTAAGAATGGTACGATCCAGAAAGAAGTAGTGATCAGGAAGGTTTTGATGGGGTTGAAGAGCTAGAAGATCAGAGTATATGCCAATAATGGGAGAAGCTATGCCATCACACCAGAATACATGTATTGAGAAAAGATTACTTCTCCATCTGTGTTACCAATATGCAAGTGTTACAGTACCCAATCATCAGATTCAGGATCCTGGCCAAGACACGTATTTATTTGAGCCCAAAGATTAGAGTGGATAAAAGTAACAGGAACAATCTGTGCTCTGGTGTCATGCTGGATAATTGAAAGTGTCTGTCTAAAGTCTCCAGTAAAAAGAGAGGTGATACTTTCAAAAGGCCTGTCTTGGTTCAACAAATCTCTCAAGGTACAATCCATAGATTCTATCACTCAAGGATCTTGAGAAGCAGCTTCATCCCAGATGATCAGAAAAGTCCTTTGAAGAAATTCATGGGTAGGGTCATCCTTCTTGATATTGCAGATACTCTGTTCATGGCAAGGAATAGGAACAAGAAATAGGGATCTTGAATCAAGAATGGGCAGTACAACCACCAGGGAGAAGAAGGGAAGCAATGCCTGTTGAAGCCACACAGAGGACAATCTGCCCATTGGAACAAATTGTAGCAGCAATTGAGATTGGAGACATAGGTTTTGCCACATCCACCACCACTGTGATGAAAGAACATGGTATCAACTATATTCCTGACATTGTCCAAGACAGCTTGGTAGAAATTTCTCTGCTCCACATTAAGGGTGGCCTGGCCTCTTTGAACAAACTCCTGTAGATATGAGCCATTGAATGTCAACTGCTCATTGATAAGCTGGTTTTCTCTGTTGTCAGCCCAGTTCATCTGTAATACAGGCATATCAAAGTCCTGTATCCTCTTCCTATGCCTAAGAAGAGCTTGAAGATCTGGTGCTGGGTGTGATTGGGAATATGAGGCATGAAGTTGCGATTTTGAAGAAAGTGTTGCAGATTATCATGCTCCCTGCATTGCTCTCATAGCCTATTGGAAGTCATAGGAGCACATTGGACCAGGATAATGACAAAGACCCTACACAATTGAGAACCAGTCTAGAAAATAGCAGCATCTTGAAGACATCTCTACATCATCTTGCTCAAAAGAAGTTGCAGCTATAAGGAATGTGAGTTGAGTAAGAGATCAAATGACTGGAATAAAGACCTACCCTTGACCTGGGTGAGCAAAAGATGCAAATAGAACCATTCTCCAGCGGAAAGATACACAACCCACATTCTCCCAATGACCTTGTACCTTTGACAAACTTTCCAGACAGTGTTCTTCCTGTCCCATACAAATTTTTTTGGGAAGTCCTGAAAAAGTTAATTATGGGCACCAGCAGCTATGAGAGGAGGGAATCTGTTGGCCTCAAACCAACTCATAAGGTGGGTGATTTTAGGATTTTCCACTAGATCTGCAATACTAGCATCTTCTCTAAAGACCACATTCTGCTCTCCTGGAAGATGGATTGAAAGACAATTAATGACTGGCCACTCTATGTGCATAGGAAACTCAAAGATGCTGTGACATGCCTAAGTAAAGGAAATGTATCTTGCATCCAGATAGAAATGAATTTCATCTCCTCTCTATTGTTGCATGGTGGCTCTGTCAGGACCCTTGTAGATATACTTGTGGATGTACTTGACTGCCTTTATGGAACCACAGATTAATATGACAATTAAAGATGACCAAGAGTTTTCTATGATGAGGAACCACATGGCTGTTATCAAAGGTATTCTGCTGTTTTTGAATGGTCCTATGGTTTTCTGGTTGAACATAGTCTAGATATCCATCTTTTTTGATGATAGTCTGAGCAGTAAAGGACTTGGGAAAGTGTTTCTCTCTATACACCTCTGGAGAAAGCAAGGATCATGGAGCATGTACTTTGTGACAGCCTAATGAAGTTGAGGATAGATAGCAGGATCTAGATTCTGAGCAGGGATAATGGCATCCACATGTTCCACAGTATGAATCTTGTCTTGCTCCTTCACATGTGAGATAGACCTCTCTTTTGATGCTCAATAGTGTAGACAAAACCAGCCACTGCATCAAAGTAGCCATCTCTGACCATCTTGAGAAAAGCTTGTTATTTATCATGGAAATCATGAGTCACCAGATGTGGTCTATCCACAGCTGATTGGCCTATATGACAGATAATGAGATATATAAATTATGAAGATCAAGAAAAACAAAAACATACCTGAGAAGAGATTTTCAGTGTTTCTGGCCAAGCTCCATTGGCAGTCATGGTGAGAAAAAGGTGAGGCTTGTTGTACTCCATACAGATGGCAAAACAATCTTGAAGTAGCTGATGCATATAGTGAAGACCACCTGTATGAGTAGATGAAAGAATTTAAACATGGTCAACCTGAGCCATATGCTGACTACCACCATCCTGAACCACACAATCCTGTGATCCCCTGTACATCTCAGCCCTGAGGTTGACTTAATTGTTGACCACCCATGTAAGATTGCATTAATCAATGGAAGCCCATGCATCACAGCTGAGTTGCTGAAACAACCTGCCAGCATTGAAAATATTTGGAGGCTCTATTTGAAGAGGGTATGTGTGGAGGCAATAGGCATACAAGAGAATTTGGGTGACTTTCTTGGAGCAATGAGGATGTCTGCCAGCTGCTGTCAAAGGAATATGCAGATGCCAACCTTCCTGTCTAGTGGGAAGGGCAAGACATCACTAAGTGGGGGATAGGAAAGGTTGAGGTTACTAATGCAATGAAGACCACTGCTCTAGAGGCATACCTGGGACAATGACAGCAATTTCATCCACAGTAGACAAGTTGTATCTCCATTGATCAGCACCTTGTTGCATGGTTCTCTGGAGGCATGGCTATGATCTGTTCATAAAGAGGAGCATAAGGTTGATGCTCTCTAAGGGTGTTGTAAAAATCCAGCAAAATATCCCTTTGAAGTTCAGGATTTCTGTTGAACCTTCTATTTGCGGTCTCTTGTGCATCATAAATATGGAGCTGAGCATAGGCTGGCTGGAAATCCTTTGGGGAAATCAAAAGGATGT
>JBBPLC010000772.1:0-11324 GCA_038089535.1 Hemileccinum rubropunctum
ATACCTGGCTCGATATCGTTGCTATTGGACCCTACGGTACCTTCAAAGATTCGGGAGCCAGTGTGTGGATGTATCAACCCTTGTCGTTCTGCGTCTTCGATCACTGTTATCGACGCGTAAATTCTCCAAGGTCGTTAAAGTTATGCAACAAGAATCCTCACCTCGCAACGCAACCCGGTCCTTGACACTTCCTCCCGGATTCAGAAACTGAGTTATAGACCAGAGTCAGCAAATGCATGAATCGCACGAGACATAGCGAAAGTCTCACCCCAACTTTTCCCTGAATCTCTACTCCAAGGGCATCGCTCAGTGAGTTGATTCTTACCAGCGGCGTGTTTCCTGATTCATCCAATATCACAATGTAGTCCGATCATCCACCGGTGTGGCATGATGAAACGGAGACGCACCGATCATTCCACTGACGCCGCGCATGATTTCATCATTCCTCAGTTCAATAGGTCACAATGAAATTTGCTTCTCTAGTTTGGCCTGTCTCTGGCACTCAGACGGTAATGTGCAAGAGGTCACTGAAACAGAAAGTGTAAGTGAACTTCATGAAGGACGAAGGGGACAGAGGTCAGACTTTCAAGCACTAAGTGTCAAGCACTAAGTGGCACACACTCACAGAATGTCAAGACACTAGCATAAAGTTGTTATTACAACCAACTCTTACAATGATTGTAATTACTGCAGGTACATACAGCAAGCAGAACTCATAAAACAAGGAACAGAAAATCCATCAGACAGACGCTCAACTCGCTGGCTCTGGTTCACCAAGCTGCGAACAGCCCAGCAATGCACTATGGAGCTGTAAACCCCAATTAAATACAAACTTTTTTTTGGCCCCCTCAACTTTTTTATTCGGTAGGCCCCAACTTTTTTATTCGGTCCACAACTTTTTTTTCGGTCCACAATTTTTTTTTCGGTCCTCAACTTTTTTTTTCCTTTTCCGGTTACATACTCATCAGCCGCATTCACTTCGTGAGTTCCATCACTCCAGTTGATTGGGCCAATTAAGCAATTGAGAGTCATTGCGATTCACACAGAAAATAGACTGGCATTGGGTGTGCCAACATATGTGTCAAGAGCAGCTTTCACTGTGTCTTCCTCTCTTGAAGAATGAATCATTTCCCCAGCACTTGCCAAAAGCCTCTGCCATTGTGTTGGAGAAGCCAAACACATTCAGCATTATCAAAGTAGGGGACAGAGGGGACAAAACGAGAGATTCCCTCCATCTGGTACTTGTCAACATGGAAGTTGAAAATACCTTCTGGATGGAGAGCTTTGCAACCATTTGTTGGTGAAGTTGATGGAAAATTGGTCAAGGGAATTTGGGTGACTAGTCATGTTCTGGGGGCTGGGAAGGTCAAAGAGGCTGATGAAGGTATTGAAGTCATCATGGCAGAGGCGTTGGTTGACATATCCATTGAGCCAAGCAAACAGAAGGGAATAAAGAGTTTTCGTGAGATCGTCATGGTTATCCGAAGCACCATCGGGATCAAGAAAGACTGTGCAAAGCTCCTTCTTGATGAGCTTAGTCTTATAAGAGAGGGCATTCTTGAGTGCCAAAGACTGTACACCAAGAAAATCGGCAGCGATGCCAAGGACATCCATGTTGTGGACGACAGCTGCATTCATGTCACAGCTGCGGTCAATGGTGAACTTGAGGTTACCTAGATGGAGGATGGCAACAATAAGTTAGCATGTCTGGGCAACATGCTGCTTCAACAGCCCGACAGCCTTCAATGCCAACTTGAGTTGTTCAAAACAATTTGCGTCATCGTCACGGACACCATTGGAGCGAGCACCAGCACCAGCACGTTGGCCAAAGTAACGGTATTGAGTCTTGTCGGCGAGATGGAGATGCTGATGCTCCTCTGACGATGTGCCCGCCATCAGATAATAGAAAATATGAAAACTCTGCTCTCCCAATGGCACTGCCACCACTCAGTTATGTTCCAGATAATAATCCAATGTCTTGGTCCCGCACAATCAACCTTTCTTGGTGAATTGAAGTTCTGTGTACTTTCCAAAGCATGATGCATTAGGGTTGAAGAGGGTGTGAGCGTTGCTGAAAGACTCTATGATGAATTCTGCAGCAGAGACCTGGCTGGCGAGCTTTGAGCCTTTCTTTCCCAGATTGGAAACCAACAGCTCTAACAACATCTTAATGACAAGACGGTGGCTCTCCGATTTCCCACTGCCAGTTTCACCACTACAAAGCAATAAGACATTAGTAAAAAAAAAGTGCGGTTGAAAGACACACCGAATCATACCTGATGAGGATGGACTTGTCCTGAGCTGTGTGTCTTGTATGGTAGTAGGCATTGTTTGCAAGCTGGAAGATGTGTTGCGGGAGGGGGGTCTTATTCTCTGCTGTGTTCCAGTATTTTGCAGTGTATTTTTGGGGGACAGAGTCGGCATTTGAGAAAACATATTTGTGGGGATTGACAGCAATAAGGGAGGAGAATCCGATTCTAGTGTCAAATAGTGCCAGACATGAAGCGTTCATGGAGGCAGGTGACAATGACACGGTCTGAGATGGGTGACAGAGAGAAGAGGTTGGAAATGGTCTCAAGCCACTGCTGCAGGCTCATTCTGGTGGACTGCCTGTTCATGTGTTGAAGTCGGGGACTATGACAACAAGGGCTGTAATAAAGGAAGAAAGAAAATGAGAGAAAAGAGCTGGAGAAGGCGTTGTTGTGGCTGTGAGGAACAAGGAAGGTGAGGAGACATTGCACCAGCAGCTACCACTCGAGTGGGTGATGAACCTGGCACATAGCTTGGATGTCTAGTGTTGGTGTAGGAAAGCGGAATGACAAACTGTGTGGCTGATGAAGGATCTCATGGGCAGTGTCACTTCAGATGAGGCTTGGATGTCGTAACCAAGTTCATTTACAAAATATAGATGATCTAGATACTTGCCACCATGAAACTAATTAGCATTATGGTGATTACTAGTGAGGGATCAAGTAGTATCAGTAAAATGGAGTGCCAGTCGATGCATAGAACAGGAGCTAATAATCATCACCAAGAAAATAGTCCTCTGATCATGCATTGATACGAGGTGTAGCAACATGGCTTGTTGGATCCGGCACACCACGCAAAATTATATCGTCCCATGTTGGCTCCATAAACTCAACAGGAGGAGTGATACAACTCTGACATTGGCACAGTGGGGTGAACTGGAAGGTGTGCAAGTGAGTTAGTTCTTGAGTTGCAGTACCAAACTTAAAGGTGGTGCCATTTGAGCAGTCCTGGTTCTTCCATGGCAAGGGAGAAATGGACATCCTAAGCAAATCAGCTGGCAGATCATCCACTTTGGTTGATAGTCCACCTGCATATAAAAACACTGACGTGAAATCAGTTGATTAAATATGTCATGGAAAGAAAAAACACACAGGGATCCTTAGTGGCTGCCTCTTGCTTCACATTTGAGCTGCCGGTATGAACTGAATCACCTCACCAATTGAGTATTTGCACGAAAACAATGTATTCAATCAACCACTTACCTTCCAAGTCATTTCTTGGTTTTTTGGCCATTGGGTTACTATTGTTGTTGTCGTCCGAGCTCAGCTCTATGACAGATGTTGTTGGTCTAATTTGTTTCAAGCTGGTAGATGTTGCTGTTGAAGTTGCACTTGTTTAGTTCTATGTTAATGAGGGGTTTAGCCAAACTTACAACACCGAGTGGCGCAGCCCATTGGCTTTGAGTTGAGTTGCCCTCTCAACTCTAAGCTGTCCGAAGAAAACTCCTCTATCTCTTCATATGCCGGATCCCAGCTGAAATGGAGTGAACGGTGAAACAACTAAAGACGGATGACACCTAATCTAGGCGTCGGGCGACTTCTGCGACGGTGTGGACGGTGCGAGTTCGGATGTCTAACCAGATGTGGATGAGTATGTGGTATTCGAGTACTAAGAAGTTGATGGTGCCCAAGTAGATCATAAACTTTGGCACAAAATGATAAGTGTGCGGTAACGGGCATGAAGACGGCAAATGCAGAAGATAGGATTGTAGTAAGAAACAGGAGTGGTAGACAGATGAACAGGCCCCTAAGGAGGAGGGTATTCAAGTGAATAGGACTGAGGAGTAGACGACGAAGAGGGAGGGTTTATATATGTAAGTAAGGGGAGTTTAGGGTAGGTCATCTGAGTCCTAATCGATTGAGGGCTGGTGTGAGAAGGGGAACATGAGGGAAAACATGATACAACCATGAGGACGATGAGAAGTCCATGTGGGAAGAAAGAAGCATCCTCATGGGAAAAGAAACGGAGATGAAAGACATGAGGTATGATGTCATGATGACATCACGGGCTAGACCTCAAGTCATGTGAGAGTTCTCATGGTCATGTGCACTGGTCACATGACTTTGAAAATGAAAAGAAAATGTTTAAGTTCGAAAGTGAAGAAAAATGAGAAACGTAGTGTATAGGTCCTGAACTATAACACCAGCATGCAACCACTCTGCTTGGGATTTTCTGAAGAAGTGCTGTAGAGTCATTAGAGCTGAGGGCAATTAGATATGGTATGTGACTCACCAATGATAACATTTGCATCCTTAAGAGCACAGTTTGACCAATCACAATATTGTTTAAGATCAGCCCCTGTTGATTCATTAACAGGTACAGTTTCGTAGTGCTGTCTCTCCCTACTTATCAAGACCCACTGCCTTGTAAGTGAGCCCTCCTTCTGTTTTCCCTTCAATAATTGAGTATCTAGGTACTGGAATGGAATTGGGAATACTGTGTTATGCAGGTATTCATCAACTTGGCAGTGAGTCCATCTTTCATCAAATGCAAAATCACTTGCTGTTTCTACCCAAGCACACCCGCGACGTTCCATTGCATGGATATCTGTGTGGCTTGGTAGTGTTACCCGAGACTGCTTTGGATCCGAACACCAATGGCCATTCTCCTAGTCACAAGGTTAGTGGGTTCCCAATGGAGCGAATAGATGACGTACATCAAGCCAGTTGACGAGACAAATCCAGCTACTAACTTTAACCTCATTTTGATCATTATTGTGGCCATTGGTACGCAATGCAAGGGAAGCCTGGTGCTGGATGGCAGTAAGTACCTGTTCAGTAGAAGTCCTATGTACTTACCTTTCCTTTACTGTGCCCATTTGTAGGGTTAGGCACTGTGTTAAGACGGTGATGAAATCCCTTCAATGTTTCTGCTCTGACCACAGCAGAACCAGGTTTGCCATTCCCTATTTTCTCCTGGCCTGCAGTCTTCTTATGAAATATATCAAGGACTTGTTGTTGACCAGGATTTGTCGCCTGCTTAACCTGCAGCTCAGAAGGCAAAATTGGGCTTGCTCCTGGTATGCGTGAGTTTTGAATTTCAATCAGGGCAGCAGGGTGTTTTCTAAATCCATGCCCACATTTGCAACAGAGTCTTCGTGATTTTGAGTCCAGCTCAGAGAAGAATTCACAGTGACATTGAGTGCCACTGTCAAGTAAGTCCCAGCAGTATTTAGGATTTGGTTCAGACATTGAGCCGTGGGTGAGGTGAGTGTTGGGAGGTGCTGTAGTCCCACCCTATGGCTTCTGCCTGTCTGTTGACGATGCTGTGGGAGATTTGTGGTCTAGGAAGGTTGTAAATAGTAGTTCTGCGCTTTTTAACAATGAGCCAACATGAAAAACACAACATTACATTCTTTACCAAACTACTCAACCAGCTGCATCAAACACTGAAAGTAATTCTACTGCCTGTACCCATAATGTAGCTCATGCAATCCAAATTGGATCAGTCAATAGTATAACAAATGACTTTGACCCATGAGTCCTGAATGGAATGGTTTCCACCATTTCGGCATCCTCTTCATCAAGCTCCCCTTCCAATATGCCATATCCTTCAGGAGTAATGCACTTGTCGACAATGTCCTTCAGTATGGCAAAAAAATCTGCCTCATCTTCAATGGTAAATGGGGACAGGTACTCCAGAACCTCGACTGTTATAGTTCAGGACCTATATGCTACGTTTTTCACTTCTCTTCACTTTTGGACTTAACACTTCCTTTCTTTTTCGAAGTCATGTGACTAGTGCACGTGACCGTGAGAACTCTCACGTGATCTGAGGTCTAGCCCATGACGTCATAATGACACCACACCTCATGTCTTTCATTTCCGTTCCTTTTCCCATGAGGATGCTTCTCTCTTCCCACACGGACTTCTCGCCATCCTCATGGTTTCCTCATTTTCCTTCCTTCTCACACCAGCCCTCAATCAATTAGGACTCTGACGACCTGCCCTAAACTCCCCTTACTTACATATATAAACTCTCTCCCTTCGTCATCTATTCCCCAGTCCTATTCACTTGAATACTCTCCTACTTAGGGGCCTGTTCTCTTGACTACCACTCTTCTTACTCTCTCAATCTATCCTCTGCATTTGCCGGCTTTGTGCACGTTATTGCACGCTCCTCATCGTACTCGTTTATGCTATACCTTGGGACCGTCAACTTCCTCGTCACAGAATATCACGTCTTGGTCCACGTTTGGTTGGACACTCGGAATCGTACCGTCCACACCGTTGCCGAAGTTGCTCAACGCCTAGATTAGGTGTTGATCTCTTTTAGTTGCTTTCATCGTTCACTCCGTTTCATCGACTGCTGCATGATGACCATCATATGGGCCATTGTCTTGACTACATGCTTGGTCTAAGCTCTGAACTGGCACTTCTGAGTCAGTTGGTGCATCAGCATAGATACCATGCGAGGCAATGCTTAAGAGGTGTAGGTCCTAGATGCAATTCATCAAGTAGAAGTTATATAAAGTAGGTGTTCCATGTTTGTACCTGTGGGCTCTTGTTACCAGCTGTCCACCCTGGATGATGATTCCATTCATTTTGAAATCTTTCACCATCACTGTTAATCGCATCCAGAAAGAGAATATGGATGAGCCAGAGATGGCCCAGTTTATCAATGTTGAGGCCATGAAGCCTCTCAAGCTGAATTAAAAAAGCTTTCCAAGTTCACACAAACTGGGTACCAACTTCAACCCAGAGTCGTTCAATGCAAGAGTTATGAGTTGATCTATGTAGTCATATGTAAATCATGTGCTAAAACATACTGCTAAATTCAGAACTTACGAGCCCCAGAGAAAAGATCCTCAATTTGATCCATGTTGTGTTATCATATATGTTGCAACATTGATGTTTTCTCCACCATGGTCACCCCTCACATGCAAGGGGAGGCCATATACTTTCCTTGCATCCATAAACAAGCTTATCACTGTTGATGCACAGTTGTTGGTGCTTGCTCGAATTCCAGTCACCTTTCAACACAAGTTAGTAGTGCCCCTGTTCTGAAATGGAAGCACTTGCCATTCAACAGTATCCATCAATAATTACATGTATGACTACCCCCCAACAGATCAGTTTGTGATGGCCATCTTAATGCCACAATGCATTTGATCGCTTTACCACATATTTCTGTCATCTAATTGAGTGACTTTCTCGCAATTGTTGGTTTAGTCCATTGACACGATGTAGTGATTGCCAGACATGCTGTTTGTAACGGAGTGGAACGGCAAGAACCAACTCCAATGAGGACGGCCTAGCCTCTAGCTAGGATGGCCCGAGTGTCACCAAGAACGATAAATACAATGAGGACCCTATAACGGTGGTCAACCGGCAGAAGGAGAGGATGAGCGGTACTCAAGTATCCCAGGCCCCACAGTGTGGAGGGTAGAACAAATGAATAAGACTGGCTAACCCAGTCGCATCGCTACCACTATATATACTACTACGAGAGAGTGCACAGACCAAGCAGTGTACTCTAGGGTAGGTCTAAGATAAAGGAATGTGGTAGCCGTGAGGCATGATGTCATAGTGACATCATGGATCTAGGCAAGTCTAGGTCGACCTGTAGACACGTGATCGTGGGAACTAGCACGTGCCCCTAAGGTACAATAGATAAGATAAAGAGTGGCCAAGTCACGTGATCGTGGGAAGGAGTCACGTGACCTCAAAAGTGAAGATCATAAGTCCGGGATAAGGAGAAACCAAAGAACGTAACGGTAAGCGGTAGTGTTGTAGCCCAAACTACAACACTGTTGTTGGATACAGAAGCCTTGTTGCCACAAAAAACCAATCAAATAGCGAAACCCAGAATGAGGTTTCACCATTTTAAAGGACTTCATGAGATTGTCAAGCACATCATCACCAATATCTGAGTAGCACCTTGTGATGCCATGTTCTCATCTATATAGTTGGAGCATTTCTGGGTGAACATCTAAGAGGTGTGCAATTTCAGTCAGCTTGAGCTGGCAGTGTGGAGATACTGCCTCTTCGAGAAACTTGAGATCAATTTGCTTTCGTGGCCGCCCTCGCCTACCGGTTTGTTCAAGTGTCATAAGGGGCGGAATCCAGACATTTTCTTCATCACTATTTAGATTGAATGTTAGCCATAGGTCAAAAGAGCTATGGAATTATACCGTTCAGTGAGATTCATCTGAAGACCTTGCAAACCAGACATCACTTCCGCAAATAGCACTGAGATGTTCTTGAGCCAGTTGATTGGAAGTATGTCATCCTTCAACTGATCCTCATCTCTGGGGATGAGCTCCAAGAGCAATGGCAAAGCATTAGATAATATTCAATCAATGTGAAAGGTAATGCATGTTAGATCTGCTCCATCAACAGATAAAACCCTCACAGCATAGTCATATGTGTTTTGTAGACACTCATGTGCTAAACGAATTGCAGCTAGCCATTGCTAGGTTGACTGGGGAAGCTACGGAAACGTTGGTCACTGTAGGTTATCCAGGCCATCTGGCGATTCAGATGCCATCAAACAGTAGCAGTGGCAAGACACCCAGAGAATCATGTCGCTATTCAAGCTCTGCTTCACCAAAGCTTTCACCATCATTGTAAGTCTCCAGTCAGGAATCATTATATCCCAGTGATCTACTTATGTTCTTCTACTTACATTTGGCTTCTACTAGGACGGAGTCTAAGAGCCCAAATGGGTTCAATTAACCAAGCTCGGCCACTGCCTGAATGCCATCCAGTATTTTTCTACTCTGATGGAACACATGTCTTTTGAGTTTGTAAGTTTCATTGCAATTGGGTAGGTGTGTGCTGAACCCATGTACCAGGCATGTGCGGGACATCATATATTTAAAATCCATGAAAGTGTCCTCTCACAGAAGTCAGAGGCCTTCAAGGACATGTTCCAAGCGCACAGTGAAATCAGCACTACCTCCATAGATGGTCATATAGAGACTAAACCAATCATATTACCAGAAACTATTGGTGAGCCCGCCTTTGAGCTTTTTTTGTGTATATGTTATGGCAAGTAAGTGGTGTGTTTCATAAGTACATTAGCTTGTAAACTAACAATTCATCTGTTATGTCCCAGGTGGTGCCCTGATTCAAGGAAGGTCCCTGATGATGTGATGGTTCAACTTCTCGACCTTGGGTGTATGTTTATGACCAATGACGTGCGAGAAACAGCTATCATGGAGCTCTATGATCACCACTTCACCATGCGCCCATCTTGTATGATCTCCATTTCCATCAAATATAACATTGACATGTTATTCAAGTATGCTTTCAGTCAACTTATTTGGGCTCGTCTCAATGACCTTATTGATGATGAGTGTTATAGTTCAGGACCTATACGCTACGTTTTTCACTTCTCCTTTACTTTTGGACTTAACGCTTTCCTTTTTCGAAGTCATGTGACCATGAGAACCCTCACGTGACCTGAGGTCCAGCCCATGATGTCATTATAACATCATACCTTGTGTCTTTCATCTCCGTTCCTTTTTCCATGAGGACGCTTCTTATTTCTCACATGAACTTCTCGCCATCCTCATGGTCTCCTCATTTCTTTCCTTCTCACACCGGCCCTCAATCAATTAGGACTCAGACGACCTACCCTAAACTCCCCTTACTTACATATATAAACCCTCCCCCTTCGTCGTCTACTCCTCAGTCCTATTCACTTGAATACCCTCCTTCTCTGGGGCCTGTTCATTTGACTACCACTCTTCATACCTTTTCCCCCTACTCTGCACTTGCCGACTTCGTGCACGTTATCACATGCTATTCGTTTTACTTCATGAATGCTATATCTCAGAACTGTCCACTTCCTCATTGCTGAACTCCACGTCCTTGTCCACATCTGGCTGGATACTCGTAACCGCACTGTCCATACTGTCGCTGAAGTAGCCCAACGCCTAGATTAGGTGTTGTACTACTTGTTTAAAGTTTCATCCCGTTTCAATGAGTATGCCATGATGAGCCCCCAACTTTGGGCTGCTGCTCTCAAGGCACAAGCAACACTCCGGACTCATTGTGGGATTGTTGCCTGCAAGCCACCATCTATTATACACACTTCAGATTGTCTGGAATCAGAGAAATGTGGTGCTGACTGGCGCCAGCTGTGGTGGAATGGAATGGGATGTGCTCTGTTGGATGGTAGGAACCCTCAACCTTATCAAGATGCTCTGAAATGTTTCAAAGAGCTCCATGTGGGCAGCCAGATTGGAAGGATGACACCAGCTTGCCTCTGTTCAGTGATATCAATTGTTCAGGGCAAATCAGCCTTCAATAAAGAAGACACATTCATTGAATGCACCACAAAGCAATGGGCAGATACAGTGCTTGGTACTATGTAGTAGTGTAATAGTTGTCTCAAATGTTCATGCCACACAAAAAAAAAGTTGAGGGCATCGAAAAAAAAAGTTGTGGACTGAAAAAAAAAGTTGGGGCCTACCGAATAAAAAAGTTGAGGGGGCCAAAAAAAAGTTTGTATTTAATTGGGGTTTACAGCTCCATAGCGCACAGAACCAAACGTCCTCGAGATCTCACCAGAGTGAGACTGTGTTCTCTGTCGAACGAGCGAGCACGGATGTCATCGAATGGATTTGAAAGGTGTGGCATGTGTAAACATGCGAGACTCGAGTTAGTTTCTATAAAATAGATCCTAGCTGAGTATGTTCTAATGTTTCATCATATTCAAGCTCGGCTTATATAGATTTTTGAGGTGGTCCGTGCGCAAATGCACGTGTCCTGGCTTACACATCCTCTCACCACGAAAGTCCGTTTGTCTTTTCTTGAACTGTGAGTTTCACTCACAACTTGGAGATAAGATACTGTAGAGCTCGGTAATTGCGCAGACTTGCTCAATGTCTGTATCGATTAAAGTATCGTAGATACTAAACATTGACGAGAGTGAAGATAGAATCGGAACCTTATAAGATTTGACAATAGAAGTAAGCGAGGATCCTTAGTATGATCTTGCCAGCCTGATTCAGAATGTAAAATGTGGGGCATCCCTCATTTCGTACCAGTTTCTCCAGGGCATCA